>VYZP01040366.1:110764-286845 GCA_013400635.1 Hypocryptadius cinnamomeus
GCGGCGGTTCCTGCGCCGAACGCGGCCGGAGGGGGCAGAGCTGAGTCGGGCCGGGCCGCGCCGCGCAGGAGCTCCGCACCCCGCGCCGCACCGTCCCCGGCCCCGGCGGGAGCCGCCGCCGCCGCCGCCCGGTAAGTGTGGGCATGGCCCTTCCCAAGTCCTGCGGAGGCGCCGCCGGGGGTCCCGACACCCCTCCTGCCGCCGGGATGCGGCTCGGCCATGCACCCCGGCCTGGCTCCTGCTGCACCGGCCCCACCGCCGCTTACCCCGGCCCCTCATCTCAGGGGTGTGCCGGCCGCCCTTCCTGCGCCCCCGGGCCCTGGAGGGCCGTCTCCTCTCCCCGGGGGGCTGCGGGCTCCCCATGTACCCACCCCCCTCCCCGGAGCTGCGGGCTCCCCTTGCCCGCCGCCACTTCCCCTCCTCACCCTGGGGGTTTTAGGTCTTCCCAGCCCCTCCCCTCCTCCCCGGGCTGGCTCCCTCTGCCTGCGTGGGGGGCTCGGGGCTGATCGCCCCCGCTCGCCGTGGTGCGGGGCTTGCCCTTGCCGGGCTCGGGGGCTGCAGCCGCGGTGCGCCTTCCTGTGCCCTGCCCGCGCCAGGGAAATTGCGGGTGACACGTGTGCGGCTCCAGCGAGCCCTTCAGTGCCCCGGAGCTGCAGCCTTTTATATTGAAAGCGATTAGCGAGTTTCTCCGGGCTTCTGATTCTGGCGCGATTCGTAGGATTCCCTGACCGCCCCGGTCGCAGCGCAGGTCCTGCATCTAAGCCCCTCTGAGCTCCTTCCAGACTCTCCTAAGCCAGATCCCTGCCTCTTTGAGATAGGTCAAGGTTATTGTGCTATTCATGCAGTGGACGGGGAAGGTGGAAATGTGGACAGGCTGTGGGATTTCCTCAAGGTCACCCTGGGAATTGGACCCCAAGCATCCTTTTGCTGCACCCTCTGCAGCTGCTGGGTGAGGGTGAAGTTGTGGAAATCGGATTTTCCAGTGCCGCCGCCTCTTTCCTGCAAGGCTTCTCAGATTTTAGTGTATATACCTTGCTAGGTGTCAGGGCAGGATCCCAGCTATATTTATTTGGCCTGATGTCTTTTGGCTATAAGATGTTTACAGTTAAATAGTGGGTATTTTTACCATAGTGTGTTAATCCCCGAGAGTCTCGCTACTATTGGGATCTGACTTTGTGGTGCTGCTGCTGCTGTTGGGATGGTATCTGCAGTGATTTTGATCACTGCAAGTAACCGTGGCTTTGCTTCTCAAGAACACACTTCTTGGCAGTGCCAAGAAAAAGGCAACTGAACAAGAGTGGTACTGATAAGGATGTATCGTGTGGGACTCGGGTGGTGGTTGTCTTCTTGTCCTCTACTTCTGTTTTGCTTTGCAGGCTGTTATAAACAAAGGAGTAGGCATGATTTAATAGGAGGAGCTCCTCTAACCTCTTCCTCAGAAAATAAACACGAGGATTTAATGAGAGTTTACCCCTTTGAATGGCTTGCCTGTAGGATTTTTAACTGCGTGCTGCTGCTTGTAGTTGTTCATACAGGTGCAGTTTTTCTCCTGGTGCTGTGCCCTTGGGCTCATCTGCTCACCGAGTGTCTGTCGTAGTAAGGAGTGTTATGTTTTGGGGGTGGTGGCTATCTGTGGCACAGATGGATGGCTGAGATGGAAAAGGGATCAAATCTCTGTTGTAAACTGAAGCCCTGCTCAGCTCTGAAGGAAAGTCTGCAGTCCTGTTTGGTGCCCAGCAATCTTGTTAATGTCCTACTAGGATGCCAGAGCCGTTGAGCATCTTCCTGCTGCCGTTTTAGGAAGGGGTAGTGTGCTGTATTAAGTTACTGAAAGGTAGAAATCACTGGCAGCCTGTCAAGGCCATTTGCTCCCCTTTTCCTGCCAAGATTTAAATTAGTGGGCAAGATGGGGGAAATACCTACCTGGCTGGCCAAGGTGACAGCAGCATGTCCGTGTGGAAGCAGCACCCTGCTTGCTTGTGTGTCATGTTTTTTCTTGTAGGTCTCTGCCAGGGCAAAGGTGTGGTGAAGAGAAGGGATGGAGGCACGGTGACTGGTGGCTGGTGTGCCTTGAAACCTGGGAGCCATAGGATTTGGAGCTGTCTGATAAGGGAAATTTGGGGAAAGTCTTGCTTAGAAGCTGTAAGCATTTCATGTTCCTGTACAGCTGTTCTTGCGTAACTGTTGTCATCCTGAGAATTGTGAAATAGTAGGAGGGAGAAATTTCCTGGAGTAGGGCAGCTGTGTTTCCAGGTGAGTAAATGTTGTGTTGTGTTTAGCTAGAATAAAATCTGTGTGTAGAGCCACCATCCCTGACCAGGGGCCTAATTCTGCAGATTTCCGTGAGAACAGCTTTTCCTTGAAGGCTAAAGCCCAATCTAGGGAACATCATTGTTGCAGGGTGTGTGATGATCATGCAATGCTGTGAAAATAGGTAAATATCTTTGGCACTTCTTGAGGAATACACCCAGTGTTGATAGCTGGGTGTGCAGCTGCAGTGTGAGCTATGGTTTGTGCCCTGGATGGGGGAAATGTCAGGAGCTCCATGAAAGGGGCTGTGACCTGGTCCTGACCCTTTGGACAGCAAAAGGCACAGGGATACAGCAGGAGCTGATGACTCAGCAAGAAGACCCCAGACTGTCTGGGTGCACAAACTGTAAGAGTATAAAAGCCCAGGAATGTTTTTGTTAGGAGTCCCTCCCCAGAGGCACCAGGTCAAGCTGTTTTTGTGTCATTGCACCACGATTAAATTACTTAGAGGATCCAGACATCTGAGACTGCTGTGGGAAACCAAGGGCTGAGCCAGTAAGGAAACCCAGTCTGACTGTGTGAGTGTGGAGTGTGCAGGGAGCCAAAAGGGCCACCCATGGGGTCACTGGAGCCATCTGCTGTGAAGGGACTTTGGTTCCAGCAGTGAAAGTCTTGGAATGGGGGCAGTGTGACTGTCAGAGTGGCCACCTCCTGGGTGGTCAGACAGGAAAATTTCTTTAACGCACTCTGGGTTTGATCTGAATAATCTGCAGCCAGGATGCTGTAAGATGGGTGACTGGTGCGTTGTTCCTTCTTCCTCAGCAAGGAGTACCCGGGTGTGGAATAAGGATGCATGGTCTCCATCTCTGGTCCTCCAAAGGGTCAGGCCTTGTGTTTGCTGATGGGCTGGCAGTTACTTGTTTTACAGATGCTGGCAAGCCTCTGGACTCTCACCCCACTGTGGAAATAAAATGCTCCTGGGGGGTAATTGCCAGATTCACAGTAGCTACTGGATGGTGGGATGTCCTTGTGAAGTCCAAGGGATGAAAGGCTTGTGCGGTGGGAAGAAAAGTTGAGCAGCATTGACCATAACTGCAGAGAGACTCGTGTCACCTGGTGTTGACTAGCAGCAGGTCTGCCTTGTTCCACGCCATGCTTGCTTTTGTCACTTGATCCCTGGTCTCACTTGCAGGCAGGGAACTGCAAATCTTTTACACTGCCAACTTTCCAGTGCCAGCAAGATGTCTTGCACAGGGTGTATCTCTTAATGGGCTGGGTTTATCTGCCTAAAATCATATTGTGCTGTCAGAATGACAAAAAAGAGCTTTGAACTAGGCCCCAAGGGGAAAGAAAAAGGGTTGGAAAAATGTAAAATATTTTTGTTCCGTTGTTAGGAGAGCCTGGCCTGGGGAGATGATGTGTAACCAAACCAGGTTTGGAATGGCTGGGACAAATGAGCCTGAGTGCTGCAGTTCATGTGTGTTATGATACGATGCTAATGCACTATGAAGGGAGTTTCTACATTTCCCCCTTTTCTAGGCTGTTTCAGAACAGAGAAGTATTTCTTCCTAAGCCTGATTTCTTCCTGACCTTCCTTTTTCACAGTTTTTTTTCCCCTGTTGTTTGTTTGGTTTGTTTGTTTGTTTTGTTTTGTTTGGGGTTTTTGTTGTTGGTTGGGGGTTTTTTGTTTTGTTTTGGGGTTTTTTTTGCTTTGTTTCTTTGGTTTTCCCTAGAATGAAATTTCTATACAGCTAACAGCCCGTCAATGGTGTCCCAGTGGCCCATCAGTGGTGTCCTAGAGCTGAGCACCTTCACCCTTTACTGGAGTAAGTTGATACAGCTCTGGCAGACAGTGGAGCAAATTTAGTTTGCACCAGCTGAGTTTGAGCATCATGTGGGAGCCCTCAAGCAACAGGAAGAGTCTGGTCCCACAGCCTGTTTAACCTGTCACTTACAAGTTTATTAATGTCCTGTTAGGCTTCCAGTTGGACCTGTCTTTCTCCCAGCTGCCTCTGCTCTCCTGTTAAAATCTGCAGTGCTGTGTAGGACAAATGTCTGTACTGCTCCTTCTACAACAAGAGTGCAGGATGGGGAAGAATCTGCCTGTTCATAGCATTCTGCCTTCTGCTACTGCAGGTACATAAGGACTGGTAATTATTCCTTTTACATCCATGATGCATTCCCCTAAATCCTTAACTGTGTTTTCAGGAAATGCAGAAGCCTGCTTTAATGCCCATATTTGTATATTCAGGCTCTCTTAGAAGTGACCAAACATCTGCATTTCTGCAGGTTGGGAGATTTGGAATTGTCAATTACTTGTCATGGCAAATGAGCTAGAGATGCTGCCTCTTGTAGACAGTGCATTGTTTTTATTTGTTACTCTTGAACATGTTGAACACCATGCCAGTGTTCCATGCTGCATTCCTCATGAATGGCTGCATGGACTCCAGCCTTGCTGGAGACAGTTGTCTTGTCTGTCTACAGTGAGACAACAGGGATGTGACTGCAAGTGCCTGTTCTCTGCCAGAGAGGTGTCTGAGGTCCAACAGGGCAGAGTGTTTCAGCTTCTCTGGCACCATGATGTAATGAAGCCATCCTCCTTCAGCAAGGCTGAGCCCTCTGGCTGTACCTGCTTGGTTTGGGGACTGTCACTTGGCCATATCCAGCTAACAGTGGCAGCTTGCTAGAGCTATCGCTGTGTTGCTCCAGCTAATCCTAACAGCAGATAAATATTTTCCTGTCCTCTTCTGTTTGCCTTCCAGCACAGAGATAGCAGGAAGGAGGAGTTGGATTGAGCTGTCCAATGCTAAACTTGGATGTTGCTTTAACCTTGCAATATTGATTGCCTGGTAGTTTGAGTTATTGTGAAGATAAAGTAACAGGAGGTACAAAAGCTTTAGAAAACAAGGCAAAATCCCAGACAAACCTAATGAAAAGACCTTGTCACTCTGGGTGGTTTGGATTTCTGTCAGGCAGTTTCCTCTTACACATCTGCAAATATAGAAACTTTGAACATTTTCTGCCTTAGGTGGGCTGTCTAGGTGGAGATTATATGCTCAGGGAAGGGAGAGGCAGCAATGCTTGTTCTGTATCAGAAGGAATATGATGGCTTACTGTTTATTTAATTTATAGGGTCTCTGTTGATCATAATTTAGTACAGCCTGTGGTGAGCTGCTCACAGGAATGCATTCTTACTCTATTTTGTTAAACCTTTTTGTAACTGGTGCTTGTTCTCATTTTGGTAGTCCTGTTGTGGGTGGGTGACTGTGTCTTGTCAAACCTTCCTGTGCCTTGCTCCTTCCTTTGGCACTGATGCTGGTGTATGGCATATCAGGAGAGCTGTCTGGATTTTTTTTTTCTTTCCTGTGTCTGAGGCACTTATCCAGAAGCCAGCAAGGAGAGAGGCTGGTTTTGACCCAGCTAAGTTTCCCCAAATAGCCTGAATTTGAGGAGCTGGAGATGACTAAGTCACATCAAAGACTGTGCCTACCCCACCTGGAGTTTTGACTCTATATTTGGGGCTTATACTCTCAATTTAAAAGCTGGCCCAGCTATGAGGAGGATGGGTGCCCTTTGTGGACAGGGTGGGGAGAAGGAAGGAGAAGGAAATAGTCCCCTCTTATATATCATAGTGATGCTTCTGCACTGGTTGAGTAACTGGCTTGGGGGAGGTGTTTGGGAAGAGAGTTATGTGCTTTTCATTTTTAATTAGAGCACAAAGATAGGGGACTTTCAGCAAATGATATTAGTGGGCAAGAGATGCTGTGCAAGTGAGTAGTTGGTTTGGATCAAGCCAGAAAAAGTCCAGTAGCCATGATCCTTAGTTTCTGAATTCAGCTGCAGCTTTCAGTGAAGCCTTTTTGCTTTGGCCAGGGGCTGCTCTGTGAGCTGTGAGAGCTCCGAGCTGGATGAGTGCTGGCTTTTGTGTGGATAAGTGCCTGGAATGAAGCCGTAGCATGTGGTGTGCTTAGTCTGGGCCAGACCATCTTCATTTCTGCTGCTGCATCTCTGTCCTTGTCACTGTGGTGTCTGACACCTTACTGCCCTTAATGGGTGTGGAGAAAAAGGCAGTTCCCTGTTGCTTGGTGGGTCTGATAGGATGGAAACACCTTCTTTAAGGCCATGTGCGGACTAGGAGCATGTTTGGTGCCATGTTCAGTGCTGTTCCTTTGCTCTGTGATAGTTAGGGATATATAAAAAAGAATAAATTGTGTTTTAGGGACAGCCTGTGTGGGGGCCTTACTGTGAATTTGGGTCCTGCTTTCTGCTTTGCTACAGGTTTAGAGCAGGACCTGGGGTAAGCAATAAGCCTCTGATCCTTTCCCTTACAATGCAGTGAGAACAGCAGCACTCCAGGGGTTTGCCACTTAAAATGCCCATGGCAGATGTTGCAGGAAGTATGATCTGATCTAGTAAATGGTCTCTTCTTCAAGGTGTTTCACCTCCCTTTTTCAGTTTGTGTTAGCTTTCTCAAGGATAGCAGTACTAGCTTCCTTTTCTATGCCCTGGGCAAGCCAAGCTCTTCTCGGTAAGGCAAGAGGAGCACTTGTTGTTTATGAAGACTATTTTGTAAATGTAGTAGTTTTTTTAAAGGACATAAAACTCATTCTGTTGGCCCTTCCCCTTTCTCCTGAACTATCCCACTTGCTTTGTTAGCAGCTAAATGTGTGCATGACCTGAGCAGCTGTCGTCTTTTTGATGCCCTTTTTTATTTTTTGCAGAACTTACAATATAAATTCTGTGGTGCCTCACACTGGTTCTTCAGAAGTAATGGAGAGCTTGAAGGAAATAGCTTGGATACTGAAGTGAGAAGCACTGCAGAAATGCCAGACACTATATAAACAACTAAACTCAGCCCCCGGCCCTTCCCAAAGGAGGGATGATTTGCAGAAATACTTCAACAGATGGTCTGAATTTGGCTTTGGGAAGGGGGGAAGAAATGCCAGGTCGCTGCTGAGCTGTGTGTGGGCGCGTGCCTGCGTGCAGCGCGTTCCTGCCAGCACGCTCGGGGAGGCTGAGCCGGCTGCTCCCACGGCCCCCTGCGCTCAGGAGGCACCTGCACCCCGCTGACTCTGTGTCTGTGGCTCCCCAAACCCATGTGGAGCAAGGTCCCGTTTTCCCTGGGGTGAGCTTCAGCTGTGGCTGCTCGTCAGGCTGGTCTGGTGGAGGTGAGCCGTGGCCAGTTTGCAGACACACGGAGTCAGCTTGTGGGAGAGAGGCTGCAGAGCTGTGAGATCTTGCTTGGCACACGGCTGAGATAGTAGGAAGGCTGTGGGGTCATCTGACACTGGGTTGTCCCCAGTGCTGGTGCAGTGTCCTGAACCTGTGTCAGTGCAAATTGTGGAGCTGAAAACAAATGGATCAGCTGTGGTAAAGGGGATGTGCTGTTTGGACACACCTGTGCATATATGTGAGCTGGCAAACTTGCTGGCAGCTTGAAAGGGCATGGGTAAGGGTTTACATGTCGTGGTTGGGAACCCTGATGAACTCTGCTGTAGCCAGCCTCCCCTCTTCCTCTCTCCAATGAAATTACGGCTCTTGCAGGGGAGGGAGAACGTGTTTCCCCCAGAGTGCTGCATCATGTCTTGAGTGGGCTCTGCTCTGGGGCAGGCAGGTTCCCATGTCAGTTGTCACAGCTGACTCCAGCTGGGTTATGGACTGGAGCCCAGAAATCCTTGTCCAAGGACCTCTGGAGCAGAACCGCGTGTCTAGTTCCTGCATTGCCAAACTGTTGCTAGTCTTCCGAGGCGAGGTGCCTGTTCCACTGCTCACTGGCATGACAGTTCCTTGTGTCTACTGCTGCCTGCTGTTGCTGCCATGCACTCTTTGTGAGACAGGGTTGGTGGTTAGAGCAGAGTTGTGAGGTGCCCTTCAGGAGTATTTTTCGTTTGGAAACTTTTTGAAAACAGGTCTAATTCTTAAGCAGTGCAAGATGAATTGCTTCCCTGAGGATGTGTCAGGTAAATCTTGTGGATGCATCTGTCAGGTAGCAGCATTGCTCTGCACATATGGAGTAACCAGGTGAGACATCTGATGTTCAGAGAATAACTTTCCAAGTTTGATGTACTTTACTTCTTCCTCTTTCTCCTTTTTTGTGTTACCCATCTCTCTTCACTGTTTAGTTGAGCAGGACTGGATGTGTTTTCATTTGCCTGCAGCCTCCAAAAAACGTTGTCTTCCTGCTGGGAATGCCTTGCCTGCCTTGCAGCCTGCTGATTCACAGCACTCTGGGTGAGCAGGGAGTTGGTGAATGGATTATGCCACAGACTCCTGAGCCATCAGGTGGTGGTTGCAGTCCCCTTGACAGTTCCTGTGCTTGTCACAGAGTGTGTGAGTTTCCCTGGAGTAGCTGCTAACCTCTTCAGAAGCAGCATGACCCATGTGGGGCTGCTGATGTGCATTTAGCAAGGAACCATTTTGCTGTGATCTGAACAGTTTTGGCATAAGCAAAACAGCTGAGGTGGGAGGCAGGAAGGGTTGTTGGAAATGCAGGAGAGGAGAAGTTGTGTTCATGTACCCCCACAGCAAAGGGACTGGCAGCAGCAGTGTCCTGTGGCTGAGAGGCAAAGAATATTGACTAATGTGACATTTAAGTGGCATTTCTTCTAGTGCACTGGGAGCACTAGTGAAATTCTGCCTTTGGCACTGAGAAGTAATGAGATCAGCTTTGTTCTTCAGAGGGGTTTCTACCTGCTGTTGCAAAGTGTTTGGAAGGCTGGGAAATGTCCTTTTGTTATCCTGTCAATTCTCCATGTCTGGTGTCTTGTACAAAAGGCCTTGGCTCTAGTCGGCAGCTGAGCTTGCAGCCTGTACACCAGTGTGGTCATGCTTACGTGGTGGCTCCTGCTCGATGCTTCTCTGTCACCTTGCCTGAGGTGGAGCCTAGCTCCTGACTCCAAAGGGTCATGCAGGAAGGATCTGTCCTTTCACACCCTGAGGTCCTGCTTCATTCACCTGTGATATTTTAGCGTTAGTTCCCATGTCCATGGCTGATGCTCTCGGTGCACTCTGGCTTTGCTACAGGGACAGGATGCAGTGTTTGTGGGATGCTTTGCAGTTCCAGCCAGGCTCAACAGTCCCTCTTTGGGACTTTGGAGTGACAGCTATCAGCTGACATGCAGACCCACAGGGCTCTGGGTTACTAGGCCTTTTAAATAATTTTGTTAAGGGCCCAGAAGCTCTTATCTCCCAGGCTTCCCTGGAGGGATTCTTGTTCTAGTTTATTGTTGTATATTGGTTTACTTTATTGGTGCACTCAGCAAGCTGCTGCAGGCCACTGCCAAGAGGAACAGCCCTGTTTCCACTCTTGCCTCTCTGCTTATGTCAACACAAGCATTTGTGTGTTCACAGCTACACGTGACCTGGGAATAGGCCTGGTCCAAAGTGAGTTCTTTGAGTTGCCGGGGAAAGGAAGAGCAGTAGTCTGAAGTTGTGCTGGACAAGTGGTTGAGTATCCACAGTCTCTGCTGGGAAAGTAAATAACATGGCATTTTCCAGGGGCTAAAAATCTCTGTACTGTTCCCTTCATGATAATCTTTGCACCTTCTCCACCAACACACCGTCAAGACTGCATTGAGCCTGTACCAGTGCCTCTTTGTGCAGAAAAAATTGTGTTGTGCTACTTTTCCATGGCACTGGCTCTCACCTGGTACCTGGTTGTAGATTCTCCCTTTGTTGCAGAGAGACAGCATCATGCCTTTATAACACTTAAAATTCACATAGCATAGCAGCCAGAGAAAGGTGGTGGCTTTTCACAGCTGTTAGGGATGGCCCTAAGATGTGCTGCCAGATGCACGCAGTATAGGAAGAAAAACCCAACACCTTTGTTTTGCTCCTGCACAGTCCCCTAGTGCTTACAGGAAAAGCACATCCTTCAGAAAGTGCTTGGTGGGCTTGTGTCCTTGGAGGTGCCAAGAAATATGACCAACTTCCTCTCCTCTTCCTTTCCTTCCCTTGCATGCCAGGAAGTGGTGACAGTTTCCTAGCAGACACCTCAGTTGTGAACATAGCTGATGCTGAGCCTTCTTCTCCAGAGGTGACAGAGGTTAGGGATCTGTTTGCCGTTGGGCTGGAGGGATGGGAGGCTCCTCTCTGAGCATATCTGAACATTGCTGGGATTGTGTGTCTCTCTCCTGCTGTCCTGTTGCTTCTCCCTGCTGCAGCCTGTCCTCTTTCTGAAGGCTCTGTTGCCATTTTGACATGGGAGGTGCAACTGTCCCTTCTGCCTGCCTCCATTGCCAGATAGGTTTAGGGACGTGTTGGGATTGCCTAATGTGGTTAAGGTCACACTGCAGGCTCTGCATGCTGCCTGGCTGAGCTGTCGTGGCTGACTTTGGGGTTGGGGAGGAGATGGGGCTGTATGAGGAGCATCACATGGCTGGGTGATGGGTGACTTGCAGCCCTTGGTGCTTCTCCAGGGCTGAGGAACATCACATGGCTGGATGATGGGTGACTTGCAGCCCTTGGTGCTTCTCCAGGGCTGAGGAGCATCACATGGCTGGATGATGGGTGACTTGCAGCCCTTGGTGCTTCTCCAGGGCTTGAGGCTGCTCGTGCCATGCGGGAAGGGGGCTGCCAGCAGGGTCCCAGGCTCACAGTCCCAGAGCAGCAGGGTGTCATCCCAAGGCTTGCGATGTGCTCTGGGCCACAGAGATAGGAAGAGACAAGCTGGCTGGCCCTTTGGAGAGAGGATCCTGTGTCTATCATTGCATCAAGGGCTGGGTGAATGAGCAGGGATTTTGCACGTTAACCAGGCAGCAGCTGGGCTGAGTGAGCCGTATGGTGCCAGCCACAGCGTTCCTGTGCTTCTCCAAAAGCTGTGTCAAGGCAAGTACTCTCCGCTGTCTCACAGCTATTATGAAAAAGCCTGCGTTTGCTGCACCCTTCTCTCCCTTTGCCCTCAGGGCATGCTGGGCTTGTTTGAATTAATGTAATTAGCACATGCCTTATTAGCTCACTAAGGCACAAAGAACTCATGTATATTTGTAGCCAGGTTAAGCAGCCCCTATTAATTTAATGACCGTGTCCTCCTTAGTGCATGGCAACAGTTAATCACTGGTGGTGACTCAGGACCAGCCAGTATGGAGGAAATTTGGGCGAGGTGTGTATGTGTGCGGTTCTCTTTTTTGTGTTGTATTTTTATTAATGAGCAGAGCTGTGAAGGGAATTAGCAGCAGGCGCAGTAGATGGAAGGGAACTTTCAGTGCAGGTTTACTAAACAACCAGCCCTGGATCTTATGCTCTATGCTGTCGGTAGAAAAGGATCTGTAGAATGAATCAGCGAAATATGACACAGACTGGGAGGCGGAAATTTACAGAAATAAACTTTAGCAACCCACGCTTGAACTCTGCTCCAATCAGGTTATATGCTAGGTACTGATAGTAATTTTGCTTCATTGTCTACCCTATTTCCCCTTGGTGATTTTGAGGCAGAGGAAGTGGCTAGTGTATTCTGGTACTGCTCGTATTTGAGACTGCAAAAGAGCAAGGTTCTTGTAAAAGGACAAAGATAGTTGCAAGTAATTTCATTTGCTGCAGTACTGTGGTCCTTGGTTCCTTTTACTGTTCTGGGTCTTGCCATGCACAGCACTTAGCTAGGTTCCATGGAATGCTGCCAGAATGTTTACCACCAGATGTTTGGGGCGTTTATTTTGGTTTTGTTGTTTGGTTGGTTTGGGGTTTTTTTCTTCCTTTTTTCACAGAAGCTGCAGGTTATGGTTTGTGCTCCACCACTCCGGAATGATGTAGTCTGTGAGTCCAGGAAGGTGATATGTATCTCTGTTCCAGTAGTTCTGCATTTGGAATAGTAAAGTCCTGCACTGATTCTAAAACTAGTGAGTTAAGCATTTTGGGGGCTTTTTTCAGCCAAGACCACTATGCATGCACAGGAGACTTCCTGCATTTCTTCTCCCCCCTTCTTCAATAATCACAGGTTGTGCTCTTTGTGGTGAGCATAAGCTGGGAGGAGGAGCAGGAAGAATGGTACTGGAAAGCTGTTGATGTGCTTGCACTGTTTTGGTCAGGTTTCCTACAACTAACAGTTAACGTGAGATGCAGGTGTCCTGCCTGCTCCTACTCCCTCTTTTTATTTTACCTGTTTGCTGTTTCTGCCTAGTAAGCTTGGGCTTGCAAGGCCTGAACTGTTCTTGGCCATCATGAGCCTGTGCAGGAGCATCATTGAGAAGATGAAGTTGTTACAGTCAAAGGGATGACAAAACCCCCATGAAACGGGACCAAAGTGTGTATGTACTTGTAATAATGTCCCCTCTTGCTGCATCTGGCAGGGGACCAAGTCCCCAGGCTCCAGCAGAGATGGTGAGTTCTTTTGGCTTGCATCTCTGCTGAGAACCTGGAACTCCTGGGAGGCACAAGTCTGAGATCTCCATGGAGGGGGTGACCAGGGATGCACACAAGTCTTGCTGCAGCAGATTGAAGCAGATAAATTTAATTTCTACTTTTTTATAGCTTCTTAGGAGAACTCAGTGTTTTAATGAAGGCTCTGTGAGTGGTGCGTGGGGTGAGGATCTGCAGGGGTGCCCATGTGCAGTTCCCAACAGGTATATTGCAGGGGGGAGAAAAAAAACAAAGAAAGTCTGGGGGAAGATAAATACCTGCTGGGGTAACTCAGATGCTGCCCAGAGATGATGATTTCCCTCCCCTCCCTTCTTTTTCCTTTGTTTCAGGAGCAGGAAGGGACACTGCTTGGCTCATGCTGGCTCAAAGCTGTGGAATGCTTAGTACACACCAAGACAGGAGGCTTTTTCCAGGACAGCTTTTTTTAGCCAGTGTTGTAGCTTTGTCTGGGATAGAGTTAATCTTCTTCCTAGTAGCTGGTACAGTGCTGTGTTTTGAATTTAGTATGAAAACAATGTTGATAATATGCTGATATCTCAGTTGCTGTTAAGTACTGCTCACTGTAAATCAAGGACTTTGCAGTTTCCCGTGCTCTGCCAGCGAGGAGGGGCACAAGAGGCTGTGAGGGAGCGTGGCAGCAGGAAAGCTGTGACATAGGCACCATGGTGGAGCCTGGATGGTATGACTGCCATGGCTGGAGTGCTGCAGTGGATGACTGTATGCTCTTCAGAAGGGACAGTCAAGGAATGAGAGGCAGTGACTGTCTATTAGGGAGTGCTTTGACTGTTGAGAGCTGAAGGGTAGTGATGATGAGGTTGAGTGCCTGTGGGTGAGAATCAGGGGGAAGGCTAACAAGGCAGACACCCGGGGGGGAGTGTGTTACTGACCACCCAGCCAGGATGAAGAGACAGATGAATTATTCTGTGAGTAACTGCTTTGTGATTGCCAGCCCTTGTTCTTGTGGGAAACTTGATATCTGCTGGAAGCTCAACATAGCAGAGAGAAGGCAGATTCCTGGGCTGTGTGGAAGATAGCTTCTGCCACAGCTGCTCAGAGACCCCAGCAGGGGTGCTGCCTCCCAGACCTGCTGTTTACAAGCAGAGAAGGGCTGGTGGGAGATGTGGTGGTTGGAGGCAGTCTGGGGCACAGTGACCGTGAAATGACAGAGTTTTCAATTCTTGATGCAGTAAGGAAGGAGGTCAGCAAGGGGGGTCCAGGAAGGCTGAACATACATTAAGAAGGAAACTTTAAAGATGCAGGATGTCCCTATGTGCCAAAAGATGAGCCAGCAGGAGAGAAGACCAGCCTAGTAGAACAGGGAGCTTTTGCAGGAACCAAGGCAGGTAAAAAAGGGTGTGCAACGTTTGAAAGAAGGGGCAGGTGACTCGGGAAGAGTACAAGGACATTGTTAGTCATATAGAGAGAAGATTAGAGAGGCAAAAGCTCAGCTAGAGCTCAATCTGGCCGGTGCTGTGAAAAGTAATAAAAAGTGTTTTCGTAAATACACTAACAACAAAAAAGAAGGCCAAAAAGAATCTCCATCCTTTATTGGATGTAGGGGAGACAGCAACAAAGGCCGAGGAGGTTAGACTGAGGTGCTTAATGCCTTCTTTGTCTCAGTCTTTACCAGTAAAACTGAATATCCATAGGGCAGCTGGCCCCCTGGGCTGGTAGACAGGGACAGAGAGAGCACAAAAGATCCCCAGCAATCCAGGAGGAAGTAGTCAGTGGCTAGGGTGCTGATGGAGCTGCTCACCAAGCCACTCTCCATGCTAGCCCCAGGGCAGGGCTGCCAGGAGTCCAGTGTGGGCACAGCAGTGACCTGAGCTGTCAGTCCTTCCCCTCTGGTTTGGCCACAGTGAATCAGCACCATCCCAGGACCACACACTTTAAGGCATCCAACAGGAACAACTCTGTGGTTGGTTGAGTGTTGCTCTGGTGAGGTACTGCTGCAATTTGGCCTGAAAAGATGCTTATTCCTCCCAGCAGGGTCACTGGCACCCCTTTCTTTCAGCAGAGAAAGCGGAGAGCCAATAGCCCTGGTTTCATTGCTGGTGGGGAATGAATGGTCCCTTTCAGGCCCCAGGACCTTGCCTCAGTGCTCTGCCTCATTCCTACTGAGTGAGATAGAATCCAACCCCTTGGGCTTCTTGGTTGGTTGTTTTTAATTACTGCTTTGTATATGGTGGTTATTTTCTAACCTGGGAAGGGGGAACTCTTTTCTACTTCGCCTCTTGCCAGAGCACCCAAGAGAAGGATTTGCACCAAGTTTCTCCATGGTATGTCCTTCCAGTCCAAAGGGTTGGTCTGTCTGTCACTGTCAGCTGGCTCTGCCTTTGTTGACCACCACAGGTTATTGAAAAGGAGTGCTGTATGTAAGTTCTTAATTGTTCTCTTTGCTCTCTCTCCCATCTGCCAGACTCCCAGAAGCTCAGCAAAGTTGTCTTCTCTCTCTAGTTAATGCTGCATGTCTCTGAAGCTGTAATTTCATAAAACCTGGTATAAAGAACAGATCCAGAGGAAGGTGGATTTAAAAATATTTAGAATTGCATCAGTTCAGCATGTGACTACATGATTTCTCAGGTGGCACTTGGAAAGGAGCATTACTGGCAATAAGCACCCACTTAATGTTTGTCCAGTAACATCCAAGGTGCACTTGCTTGTACACCAGCATGATCATGTGCAGGCCACTTTACTGTCTGTCTGTTAGCTTGTGCTTCTACTGCTAGCTCTGCAGCTGCAGAATAACCTAGCCCATTATAATCTTAATTTAAATCACCATTTTATGTAAAAGTTGCTACATATGTATATCTATATACATATATCTATATATATATATATGTATAGTTCACTGTATTTGCATATGGATTACCTGTTCTGTAGCTACCTCTTACAGATCCTTTTGAACTGGTGGAGGGACTCGCAGGTTTCTACAGACCAAAGATTGGAATCCACTGCTATTTTCAAGCAAGTTCTGGGCTTGAATTTTTGCTGTGGCCATGCCCTGGCCTCGTATGACCACATCACTGAAGATTTCATTATGAGATGCATGGAAAGGGTTTTCAGCCCTCTGGCACCTACTCCAAGACAGTTTGCTTTGAGCATGAGTAGTTGTCCTAAATTTAGAGGCTTGTTACTTGTGTTGTAAGTGTTCAGAGGAGTGACAGGGCAGCAGGGCAGCATGCTTGATGTGGCATTTGTGCAGAGCAGAAGAGCCAGGTCTTTTGAGACTTGACCCAGTTGCTTTTTTGAGAACTTTGAGAGGAGGCAGGTTGAGATGGGAAGAGCGCCAGCAGCTCCCCTGGGTTTCCTTTGCTCCCCTCTTGTCTTGCCAGGGAGGCTGGGAGCACTTTTAGACCTGTTGTCTCTCTCCTGTGAGGGAAGATACTGCCTTAAGGGTGTTTCAATGTGTTGTCCTTCAGTGGAGCAGTGTGTTCTCAATAAGATATCTGCAAGCTCATTTGTCCTGTGAAACCTTCCCGCTGGCTCCTTCAACTTATCTCCAATGTCTTTGATACCAAGACTTCCCATGTGAGCCCTGGGTGAGTCACTTCTCCTAAGGGCTGTCCTTACTCATTCCATCTTGTAGCTCAGTTGCAAAATCTCCAGGACAGGGACTTTCCTTGACTGAAGGTCAGAGCAGCCCCTAAAATGACAGATCCCAGGTAGATGTTGGGGCTTTTTGGTGTGCTGCAGTACTGATAACCATGCCCAGCTTCAAGATGAGCATTAGCTTTCTGTCTCTTGATCCAGGGCAGTTACCCAAGACAGGCAGAGTCGAAGGGTGTATCTGGTGTTTCTTCCAGACCAGCACAGGCCTGTTCCCAAGTCTTTCTGTCTTGGCAGATGGCTTGGCATCTCAGTGTTAAAGGGATCATGCTGATGCAAGAAGAGGCCTCCATGGGACTTCTTTTGTTAAGCAATAGGGCAAATGGCTTCTGCTCTAATCTAAGTAAATTGCTGGTTTTTTGGCCTGGAGAAGCTCTCCAAGTCAGGAAATTACTTCTCTTGCTGCTCACAGTGCCTTTTGGGGCCTTGCTCCAAGCCTTAGCTCTCACAGAGGTAACAGCAGGTGCTTGTCTTCTTTTGCATGATGCTGCCGTACTGGGAGTGGGGGGCCAGCCTCTGCTTCCAGCAGGATGGAGAGCCCAAAGGGGAGGGAGTAGGAAAACTGGGTGTGTTCGTCCTACTCTTACTGCCTGGAGGCAGGAAGTTCCCCACCTGCTTCCCTGCTGTTTTGTCCCCTTGCTTTCCAGTGATACCTGCTGCTCCACTCACTTTGATCCTTGCTTTGGAGTCAGCAGCTATGCTGGCTTTTCCTAGTGTGCCTGAGACCAGGCAGACAGAGGGGCAGTTGCCAGGAGCAGTCAAGGCTCTGCCTGATGTCTTTGGTAACTCCTTTGCTTTGCAAGCAGGTGACCCTGGGGTCCGAGGGCAGCAGGCAGATCTTGACTACTGTTGTGTGAATCTCCTGTAGTCTCGAGTGAATCCTGGTGGAGAGGATAGTTGCAACAGTGTGCATGCAGTATCAGAATGCAGGATATTGCTGTGGTCCCAGGGGCTTGCGGGATTGTCCCCGGTGACACTTCCAACATGGCTCTGCTGTAAATCCTCCTCTGATGCAACATTATGGGTGACTGCACTGGTTTGGATGTGGTGAGTAAGTATGTCTGCTAAAATGTTGGACTGTTTTTGTTCAAGGCTTGTTTTTTTCCTAAGCTGGAATGTTGTCATAGACACGGGGTGTTCGTCAGGCTGCCAACTGTGGTTTGAAATCCTTCTGTAGGTGAAGGGCAAGTCAGTGATGGAACTGGAATGTGAGCTCAGGAGTCCTCATTACTTATGGAGAGTTTTGTTCCTCTTTTTCCCCTCTGTTGGGCATTCAGTTAAATCTATACTGCACCACCTGCAGTTGCAAAGCCAAACACCTCTACAGCACACCCGCAGCCAGGGAACTCGCCTGTCCCTTTGTGGCACGCGGGAGATGTTTCGAGGCGTTCTCTCATCACGGGGTCTCTCAGCATGCAGTTAAGGCTCCCCAGTGTGCAGGGAGAGTGCAGGCTGGATGTGGGGGCAGAGTTTGCCTGCAGTTTTGTAAGGGTGCCAGCCTGACTGTTCTCACAGTGATAGGAGGGGGTGGGGGGTCACCCATCCCAACCAGCCTGAGGGAAGCTGCACGAGACAGAGGTCAGTTGTGGAGGATGGGAAGGGAGTGCTGGAGCTGAGAGCCCCTGCAGGGGCTGTTAGGGAGGAGTGCCCTGCCTGCTGAGGCTCTGCATCCCGTGCCTTGCCAGCTGAGTGGGCACTGTGCCACTGAGCCTGTCCCCAGAGGGTGTGAGCAGCCAATGGTGCAGGCGGCTGCCATGGCACCTCCCCGCTGGTACTTTGGCCCTTTATCACCTGAGGCAAGGGGGAAGACTGCCTTTGGCTTGGTGCTTTCACAGCCCGGTGTGGTACGGGTGCAGCTGGCTGCTGACCACGAGGCAGGTGAGTTTGCGTGTGCAGCCCCGGGGCTTCTGTCTGGTGGCAGAATGGTGTGAAGAGGCCGTGCTGTCCCCTGTGCAGCTGGAGAGGTGACACTCTGTGACTGTGGAGAGCATTCACCAGCGTGTTTGAGAGCTGCTTTGTTTTCTTGAGGACTAATGCTTGCCGGGTCCGGCAGGGAAATTCATGGCTGTCCCTGCTTTCAAGGGCCTAAAGGCAAGCAGGCAGCAGAATAAACTGCCACCTCTTTTCTCTAAACCCTCTGTCCCAAACTGTCCTGAGCAGACAAGAGCCAAATTGACAGCTTCTCCCCAGCTGACATTACCTGATGCCAGCTCCCTTGTGCATTTTGTGCCTGTCATGCATCTAGAAAGCAGCTTCTCTCAGGAAATATTTACAGGGTTTTTTTGCACTCCTTAAACCTTATTTTGACGACAGCTTTGCTCCTGTCATTAACAAAATTTGGCAGTGTCTGCACCTTCAGATGCATTTGTGCTGTGAAGGAAAGTGTACTGATCCTAGAGGGTTTCTCCTCTCCCAGAAGGTACTTTTGTTGATTCCTTCCCCTTGCCATCCCTGACTGCGAATGGTTGCATGGCAGTGTCCTCCTGACACAATGGATGCTGGCACAGCTTTGTTTCCTCTGCTCACCTTCTGAGCCCTGTTTCTTGACATCACCTTCTCTCACTGGGGCTTTGAGTTTGTCTGCTCTCAAGACAAATAGAAATATGTGGAAGGGAGTCCTGAGTTTGCATTCTGCTGTTTATTCTTAAGTCAAGGTTGTAGTTTAGAAGTTGGCTTTCAGTGACAGCACCAGCATGTGCTGGCCTCTAGTTCTGTCTCATTCCTGTCTGACTGCCCGGCACAAATATTTGTGCTGGCATGAAATCAGGGACGGGAACACGTTTGGGTGTAGGGAAAAGACAGATTTGCTTTCTTCGGCCACAGCACCAGCTGACATTTGCTAAAGGTTTTCTGTCAAACCGGCAGCCTGTGTGTGCTCAGATAAATCAGCATGTGCAGCAGTCTGAGCCTGAGAGGATGTGCTCAGCTGCACTGGGGCTGCTGGGGAGGGGATCTGGAAATGGGAGTGCTGGCAGAGGGCAGAAGTGAAGAGCTGGCCTCTGTGAGGGTGGGGGGTGCTGCTGGCAGGACTGGAGGAGCTGGTGGTCTGGGAGCCCACAGCTGGCTTGGAGGATGGCAGCTGTGGCTCTGGCAGCCTGACGGGGGAAGAGCAGGAGAAGGAGGGTGCTGTACTTGGCTCAGACTGGGGGTAGAGCAGTGGCATCCGGGAGTAGAGGTGGCCACCCACATCTTTAGGGGAGTGTGGTGGCACTAAATGCAATCAGCAAGGTCAGAGACTTGTGGGTAAGTTTAACCTGTTTCTTCTCCAGTGATGTCCTGGCCTGTGGAGATGTTGAGTGCCTGTATCTCCAATCCAAGCTGACTGGTGTGATGCTTTAATGAGACAAGATGAGGTCTGTGTGCTCCCCTCCATGCCTCACGCTGGGCTGTGATTCTCTAGTAAGCACTTTTCCTTCAGGTGATAAGGCAAAAACTGAAGGTTGAAAGTTCAGCCCCATGTCCCATAGGATCAGGAGAGCAGAGACAAAGGTTGGCCTTCCTGGAGAAAGCCTCACTGTCTGATTTGTGTGGGAGATGTATGGCAAGGCAGGGGAGAAAAACAGCACCACTTCGCTGGTGGCTTAGGCTGTGAGGACCAGATACATCCAGGATTGCGTTGTGGTACTTCTAGTGTGGCTGTTCTGTCACTGTCTGGAGCTGACTTTTGGGAGGTGAGAAAAGGGAAAGGCAGGACTGAGGAGGCTCCTGGGCCATTTATGTGTCAGCATGAGCTTCGGGCCATTTGCACCACTTTGGTGCGCGTGTGGCTTTGAAACTAATTTGCCTGATCATTTTAATAAATGTAAAAGGGATGTCCTGGTGTGCAAGTAATGGGACATTAATCCATGCCTAGCTGTGTTAACAGCACTCTAGGAAGGAAATACTCCCATGCTGTTCTCACTCTCTTAATTATGGGATGTTCAATTTAGGATCCCCTTCCATCAAGGCTGCTCAGCCTCTTTGGCTTTCAGGTGGCTCTCTGGTGACTCTTACTTTACTTCTTAAACAAGTTTCCTCCCAGTTCCTCAGCTCCTTTTGCTATGCAGGTTCTCAGTTCCAGCAGTGCCATTGTCCTGATGTTTAGCCATACAAAGACTTTCTGAGGCATAGCACATTTTTGGTGCTGCTGGCTTGTCTGCTGCCCCAGTGCAGGTCCTGATGGCAGATTTCCTAGGAAGATGCAAACCCTGAACACTTCTCCCACAGGAAGCCTTGGAGCTACACCCTGCTTGGCTGCAGATGCTTGCCTGCTTTTATGTGCAGCTTTTGGCTCCTGAGAGCACTGTGTTCCTGGGAAGATATACTTAGGTCTTTATTTAATCTCTTTCATTTCTAGGTTAAATGTATAATATTGTTCTGAATTTGTTTTTTAAATGTCCTGTAAAACTCCCGGCATTCTCTTCCCAACCAGTTTTTCCCCCTCTTAGACTGCAGAACGATAGCAGCTGTTTTCCTGCCTTGGAAGTGACTGGGGTCTGGCTCAGCTCAGAAACTCCCTGACCAGGCCACTGGAGGCTTCATCATTCACCCTCTTTTAAGGGACTCAGGGAGTTCTGTAGATTACAGCAAAGTGGTCAGATAGCGCTTGGGGTGACTTAGGGTTTGTTTTGCAAATGATCATTCGTTGGAGCTCTGTTTAAGCAAACAGAGCTCAAATAAGCTTTCCACTTCATTGCATTAAAATCCCTTAATTCATTAAAATCCCCTGGCCACAGACATTCAGGCCTCTGCAGTGCCAGGTGCTGTTTAAACAGTTATCAAGTGCTGGTGTCTGCTGTAAAATGATCACATTGTTCGCTTCCCGTCGCTCGTCCGCGAGTTGAGTGGCTTTTGTTAGGGGAGATGATACTAGTCCTGGTATTTGCTGGCTGTACAGCCAGCACCAAGGAAACCTGTAACTTTGCCCAGTTTTAAACCCAGGAAGGTTGTTTTTACCCTATCTTGCTGTGCAGCTGCAGCAGGAGCATCTGTTCCCTGGTGGGAAGCAGCAGCAGTTTTCCAGCTGGATCAGACAGCTGTGGAAGACTCTGTAGTTACTGGGCAGGTGGGGAGCTGAAGCCAAAAGTCCAAAGAAAAAAAGGCCAGAGAGAACTTAACTCAGCTGTCCCAAGTCCCTCTTGGTGCAGAGGGACTCCATTGCCCTACTTGTGTCAGCAGGTAAGAAACAGCCCTGTGATGTATTTGTGTGTCCATCTTGGTCTCTCACTCTTTTGGCTACCTGGCTCTGGTGAATCATGGCAGCCTTGCTGTCTTTTCTTGCTGTTGCCCTTTGTGGTGTATGTCTGTCTTCCTGAATGCCCCTCTGCATGGAAGGGTGCAGCAGAGGCAACAAGGGGGGTGTTTTGCCAGACTTGGAGCAGGCTGTCAGGACCACTTGGTGCATGCATTTTGTCAGGCCTGTCTCAGTAACACAAGTTTATTGAGGGTGTAGGCATTATTAAGTGAGTTTTCATGATTCATGACTTGTTTATGACAGGGTTACAGGCTTTCAGCTACTGGTCTTCCTATATTTTTATATTTTTGTCTTATTCTGGTTAATTTGATTAACCAGATAAATTATTCTGGTAAATTAGATTAATCAAAACCAAGCTGCTCTTGTGGACATGCGTATAAAAGCACATGTAATGAAGGGTGTAAGTGATTTTCACTTGGAAAGTGCAGATGTAGCTGATCTGGAGCTTTTCAAGGTCTGCAGCCACAGATCAGTTGGGATCAGGTGAACTGTCTGAGGAGGGCCACAGAAGGTATAACAGCATAGTGCAGTGGGTGAGGTTTGTGTGCAGTGTTTTGAGGAGGAGTGCCTTTCCTTCGGGAGCTCTGTGTGCTGGTCTCTCCCAGCTCCAGTTGAATGTGGGGCTGCAGAAAAGGCAGTTTCAGTCTCATGTTGTCCAAGAGTGGGAATATACAAATGGTTTCATGCTGTCCTATCCTTGGCACTTGATATAACAGGAGGGGGACCTGAACTCCTTCCCATACCTGTTTTCACCTTCACTAGCTCTTCACACTTTCAGGCACCTTCTATTCTCAGGAACGCACTGAGAGTGAGAGGTGTCTTCAGAGCAGAAGTGTCGGCCTGTAAGCCCCTCTGTTGGATGTGAGATTCTGTGTGGCTTAGGAAATCTGCAGTAAAGGAGCAAATTCCGTTCCAGAGGGAAAGGGCAAAGGTACTTCCTTTGCTTGTGGCTCAGCATCCAGGTGGCAAGTGAAAGGGAAGAGGGAGGAAGTTGGCTGAATACTGCTGAGACACCTGCAGAAAGCATAGGGCATCTGATTCCCAGGCTGCAGGTGAGGAGATGAAGGCATGTCCAGAAAGCTGAAAGTTGTGGCCACTTCTGAAATTTTCAGAATTCTGGTGTCCAGATTTCTTTGTGTGGTGACTTCTAACAGCTCTCATTAAACAGTAACAATTAAGAGTCTTAAAACTGGTTCCTGCAGTCTGGCACTGAGCTGAAAGAAGCGGTCCAAAGGGCAAAGTGGCATCAGTAGCTTGGGGAGGGAGAGGCATTGCTTAAAAAGCAATGTTGGCACAGGACTGAACACAGGCTGTCTGTAAGTTCAGAAATAGGGGGAGGATAGTAACCTCTGGAAGAGCAGTGTTTTGAAGGCTGTCCTTTGAACACAGCATGTATGTGTTGAAGGGAAGTGCTAAAAGAGTCTTGTGATGACACTTGACTCTCTTGGGCTGGCTGGATGGACCCACAGAGGGTTTGGGGATGCGCATGGTATGGTGTGAAATGCTCTCTGAAGTTGGAGAGTAGTGACAGACATGGCTGTCCTGGCTTCTGGGCAGAGCTTGTGCCCTGCCTGGCTGCTGCCCTTCCTCATGTGCTGCTAGAACCTGATGACCCTGGCAACTCTTCCCTCCATATGTCCTTGTATATTTATATTTACAGACATACATTTTTAAGGCTCCCTCTGGAGCTCAGTCTCCTCTTTGAGGAGATCAGGTGCTCCGTTAAGTCACTTGTGCCTCAGCTGTCCTAACCCTACAGCCTGCCTGCCAAGTAGCCCCTGAGCTTTAAGGAGGGTGTAAGTGTCTCAACTTTGTGTTCTTGGTGTCTTTCTGTCCTTTCCCAGGAAGAAACCGAAGTGAGAAAGACGTGACTGAAAAAGAACGATTAGAAGGAACAGATTCATTTCTTAACAAGATCAAGTTTGAATTAAATGGCTGATAAACAGATCAGGTAACTTTAATTTTTTTTTTTTTAATTGTGCTTTAGGTTTTTCTTTTAAAATCTTTCAAACTTATTTTCGTTTGGGATCCAGGCGGTTGGAGGAAATCACCTGATCATCTCTTCTGGCCTTAAACAGTTTTGATTCTTTCTCTTCTCATTTCTTACCTGCTTTTTTTGAACCTTCTCTTATTTTGTGTCTCTGCTATGTTGTCACATCTCTGCTTTCCTCAGTTCTTTTTTTCTCATTGCCTTTTTCTTTCTACCTTCTGCTTTCTATGCTTCATGAATCTGTTCCTTTTTGTTTCTTCTTTCAAAGGTCACCCTGACCTGCTGACTTCAGCTGCTGGTATCAAGGGAACAAAGCCAGGTCCTTGACCAGCCAAGGATGCAGTACTTGTAATGACAAAGTCCACATAGCATTGTGCAGCCTTGTGCCCTTACTCTACAGACAGTCAAGGTTTGAGTGATAGCAGGAATATGAAGTACCAACAATGATTAAGGACACTTAAGTGCACAATGGAAACTTAAAGAGTATTGGTTCTGGTAAAGGCTGGATTTGAGTCTTCCCTGGAAACGAACTGGGATTAATTTCCTGGAAAGACACAGTTTTACCCTTTGCTTCCTAAGAGCTGTGTCAGGTGGATCTGCACAGTCCTCCACATGGGTTTAACTTTCTGGTGCTTGTGAAGTTGCCCCAGCTAAGGGACTCCTGCGTGCTGTGGGATTCCTGTCGCTTTTCTAACATGTACTTTTCCAAGTTACAAGCTCAGGACAGGTGGGGTGATGGGTGAATGAAACATGGTGACAGAGGGACAGGACTTCGCAGTGCCTGAATGCTGCAGGCAAGAGGGCTGCCCCTTCTTAGCATTTGCCATGATTAGGATATCTTCCTGTACGCCTGTCTTCTGCAAATGTAAACGGTCCTGAGCTGTGCTGATAAAAACACAGCATTTGTGGAGTGATTGTGTGCCTAGATTTGGCCATCATCCGCTACCCAATTTGGAAAGCACTTGGAACTCTTCCAACACACCCATGAAGGGCATGCTGAGATTCACCTCCATGGAGCCTGGCAGGTCTGTGTTCCCGATAACCTCAGCAAAGCAAAGTGATCAGACATCTCTGGCTCTTTGAAGCTTGGTATTTTGAAGGAAGCAGAGATGTGTCCTACAAGAGGAGATGTGTCCTACAAGATGTGCCCTGGCTCCTTCAGTGTGCTCTTGGCAGTGTGAGCAGGAGCTTGCTGGCTACAGGGACTAGTTAAAAGGGCTGAGGAGGAGCACTAGAAGAGGAGAACTGGGATGCCTTTGTATCCCTTCTTGTGTTAAACTGAGCAAATGTCTTCATTTGCATGCTAGCCAGTGTTGTCCCCGTTTCACTAAGCCCTGCACACGTAGGTAGTGAGAGGCAGTAGCTGTGCAGAAGCTAAATAGGACAGAGAGACCAGGCACAGTGGATTCTTATCCCTTGAGAGAGCAGAAGCACTGATGTGTGAAGTGGGATGACTCAGTCACAGGGGAAAAAGCTTTTGATTCAGGTGCAATGGTCTTTGTCTCATGTTCTTCTCTGTGCCTCAAATCCCTCACCTCTCCTGCTTTCCACATCTCTCCAGTTGATGGGACCACGTGTCTGCAGTGGTCACAGGCAGCCAAGCCACGGAGATTTATTTCTGACACCCCTTAGTAGAACAAGACTGATAGCAAAAGACTAAAATCAACAGCAGTGGTTTGCTGCATGGTGAGATCAAGGGCACTGCATTTCTGCAGCAGTGCATGTGCATCTTAGTCTTGCTGGATACTGCCCCATGTCCATCCCTACTAGTTTCCCCCTGCAGTGTTGATGGGGAAATCTGGATGGTTAGATTCAGGTGTGATGGGAGTGTTGAGCAAGGGTTTCTCCCCCACAGGCAGAGGGAGAGGCTGTCTGCAGCCTCAAATTTTTGGCTTGCCCAGGAACATCAGATGATTCCCCTTTATTGCTGGGGTCTGGGCTGAAATTGGGGAATCTCTTGGACTTACAGTAGCAGCAGGCAGGACCTTTGTGTCTGCATCTCAGTCCCACCTGATATAAACCCTGGGATGATTTCACTGTTGGAGCAGGTTGAGAAAGGCAAGTGTTTGCCTGTCCCAGGTGTTTCAGGGACATTTAGAGAAGTGATGACAGTGCTGAGGCTGGAAGGGGGCACTGGCTGTGCCTCACAGTCTGTGACCTGCAACAGTGACTTCAGAGCTGAATTTAGGGAGGCTAAGGTGATCCTGTCTTCGAACACCTTCCCTCTCCATGGTGTCTCTATCTTGGCACACTTTTATCTGGTCTCTGACCTCCTCCTGCAGTGTGACTGTGGGTTAAATAAGGAGAACACAATGATGTGAAACTTACTGTTTGAAATTTTCCCATGTCCTGAGAACAAGTTGAGTGTAGGAGTTTGCAGGCAAATCTATTCCATTTTCAGACTGTGGCACAAAGATCCCTGAGGCAACAGTCTGGAGCTGGTGAGGTCTGAAAGCCTGGCTCTGCACTGAGCTTGTGCACTGATTTGGGCCTGCCTTCCTGAAGTACTGTGCTGATTTAATCTCAGTCAGCACTGTCTAGTTTGGAGCTGTAGGCTGAGCTCAGATCTGTCTGCCTGTCCTTGGCACCTCTTCTTCCAGCTGTGCCAGCTCTGGGGCTGTGTGTGCATTGTATTGGCAGGTGTTGAGGAGGAGGGAGCTTAGGGTGCAGGACAGCAGAGGCTGAAAGGAGTGTGTCAAGGTATGTCAGTATGTCAGTCCTGAGGTGTCAAGATCATGCTTAGCCCTTTGGACAGAGTCTTTTATATTTTTTCCATCCCTCATTTGTCTGCTTCCCTCAGGGACCCTTCAGGTTGAAACCTTGAGTCTCCATATCCTGCCTTTCCCTCAAGCATGGCTGCTTATTGATCCTCTTTGCGTTTGCCCCTTGATGCAGAGTGCTCTGGAGTGCTGTTGAGGGGAAGATGTTTGCAGGGCTTCACCCCACCATGCCTCAGCCAGCCTCAGCACTGCTGCCTCCAGAGGGTAATGCAGTCTGTCCCCCCATCCAGAGCAGCAAGTCACCACCATGGAAGGCAGTGTGCCAGTTCCCCCGGTGGGAGGACAGGCCTTGCAGGCTCACCCAGCTGCGGTCTAGGACTGCTGTCAGCCACCAGCTTAATATCTGACACATCCTCTGTTCAGGGAGCCATATCCTGTGCTTTATTGGAGGGAGCTGCCTCAAACAGGCTTTCTTTGTCTCTGTGTGCAGTGGTTTATTGAGCATGTAAGTGCAGGACATTTTTCTTAATTGAATTTGCTGGGAACCCATGTTTAGCTGATGTGGCTTTCGCTCAGTGCCACTTGCAGGAATTCTCTGTGGGAACACAAAGGGGAGTGGAAAAAGCCCCGTGCTTCGGAAGCACGTGCGGCGAGCCAGGTTTTGATTTCCCCCAGAGGTATGAGCTCACGTCTCCGCATCTGCAGCCATGCAGGCTGCCAGTCCGGTGGTTTTGCCGGGCTGCTGCTTTGTGTGTGTTCCCCTGGCCCTGGGAGATGGGTCTGGAAGCAGTTTCCCGTGGCTGCAGCCATCTGCTCCGTGGCTGCCAGCTGGGTGCTTCTGCTGGGCCCATTCCCACATGATGGTAGCAGCTGATGTATCACGAACCTCTCATTAGCTGCAGATCTGATTGTGCTGCAGGAAAGCGTTTGTTCGTAAACCTGCTGGCTCGGATGCCATCAGGCCCCAGCTGAAGGCTGTCCACGTGGTAGATGGTCCAGCACTCAGTCTTTTCTCCTCTAGGGACAACAGAAATCCCTGGATCTTGGGCAACAGGATTTTTTCCTGCTCCTAGCAATGTGTGGGTTAGGTGTTTGGCTCCACTCCACTCATCAGTGGTTTGTGCTAATGGTATGTGCTGCTTTCTTTGCCTCTCCATATACACAGCAGGAACCAAGCTTTGCTTTGTGGAAGAGCTTCTTTTGTGCTGGGGGGGACAGCCTTGTCTCACAGCGATGCATTAACTCTGGTCACGCAAAAGAGCTCAGCTCTTTCCCTTCCCTGATATTACCCAGTGCTAAGACATCTATTTCTCTCTATCTCATCTCCTTACAGTTTACCTGCCAAGCTGATCAATGGAGGGATAGCTGGGCTGATTGGGGTCACCTGTGTATTTCCCATTGACCTGGCAAAAACTCGCCTGCAGAACCAGCAGAATGGTCAACGGATGTACACCAGCCTGTGAGTACTGCCCACACGGGCACCATCCCTCGCGGCTTTCCACGAGAGTCCTTCCACTTTGTTACCTCTTTCAGGTGAGCTCAGCATCTCTAGGAACTGGGCTGTCCTCAGGAAAGCCAGGGGACAGGCTGGAGCCAAGCTGTGCTAGAGCAGATAAAGCAAATAGAGCAACTCTTGAGACTGCTGAGCTGAGCAGAGGAGTCCTCTGCAGAGGGCACATCTGTTTGCATCCCTTGCTTGGGAGCAGTGTGGTCACTACTGCCAGGCTCAGAACCAAAACACAAGGAATCCTGATCACCTGATCCCGAGCACAAGGAGTCTGCTGGGCTGGTCAGGTGCCTGAGGGAGTTTCTGCCTCTGTTCTGTTTCCATTGCTCTGATATTGGAGATCCTTCCTTTGCTGTGTCAGTTTTAAAAAGAGGAAGCAGTTGCTCATTCCCAGTCTAGAGCATTGTGATCCTTTTGAAGGATCACAGGCTGACACATGCTATAGTTAGACCAGCCGTCTGATGTCCAAAAAGGACTGCACCTGTAGGAAAAGAAGGCATGAGTGTATCCAGCCCACCAAATTCACTTGGAGTTTGTGTCGAGTGCTTAGGGCTGCATATCTGCTGTGGGAATGTGTACCACACTTAGCACAAGATGCTTTATCCTGGGAACCAGAGACAGGCCTTAGTTTTCCAAAAGAATTTGTGGTATTGAGGGGAAGAAGGGACTGGGACTGGTGAGGTATGTCCTCTCCTCCTACCACTTTGTTTACGACTGGTGTAACCTGATCCCTGCTCTTCCACACCATCTTTTCCTCTTTCCTGCTCAGGAGAATTTGAGGCAGAGGGGTAATAGGAAGGAAGTGCTCTCTATGCTGATGGCTTTAGTCTCTGTGCCTCCTTGCTCTAGCTGATGACATGAGCTTAGGCTGTAGGCTCTGGTGTTTCCCTTGAGAGTTCCTGTGCTCCCTGCTCCCTGCACTGTCAGTGTGCCCTGGCTTGTTGGCAGGATGTGGCCGCCCATATTGCTTTGCATCCCCTTTTGTTGTGTCCTGCTCCTGCTGTAGATTGCTTCACCTCCCTGAGGATCACTTACCCTCGTGACCTGACAGCAGGAGGAGTTTAGGCAGGTTGAAGAACTTGTAGGCACCCCTTGGGGCTGCATGCCCGGATGTCTCATGCCTGGAAGGGAGCTCGGTAGGAGAGAGGCTTTTAACCTCCAGCAGTCAAGTGCAAGTCAGCTCCATAGCCAGGAATTGCTGTGAGACGAGGAGCTGTTAAAGAATACGTAAGATTTACCTTGTATATTTGAACTGGCTGCTTCTAAGAACAGGAAGGGCTGAGCTTTCCTAAGAAAGTTTCCCCTGTTGCAGTGGCTTATTTTTCTGGAAATGCTGTGTGCCCATCAATACTAGATTTCCTGATTACACCAATTACATGGTGTCTGCTGAACACCCAGGAAAGGCAGCAAGTTCCTTTAAAATGTTGGCTCTCTTACTTTAAGGTAGCATGCCTTACTTATGCTTGGCTCAAGAGATCTTGGGCATCAGGCGAACCTTTTGATTTAAACAGACAAAGACACTGGAGGACTTCTGAGGGAGGGAGAGAGCTTGGCTTTTGGGCTGTGCTGCCCCAGGTATGTTATTGTGGAGGTTTCATTTTAGCATCATTTTAGTTGGCTGTTGGCTCCCTTTTTCCAGGGAGAGAAGAAAGCTGGATGTGGCCTTGGCTGCGTCTTGTTCTGCTGCAGCTTGAGGGGCTTTAAGTGACATGCAAGCTCTATCCTGATGCAGCAGGGCTGTATGAATATGGTGGGGAGCAGCTCTTCTCACTCCTCTCCCTTCTGTGGCTTGTGCACAGCAGCATCACTGGCTCAGGGAAAATGTGTTGCCTCCAGCATTGCAGTGTGAGAACTTGGTGGGAGGGATAGGAGGAAGGTGCACTGAGATTTCTGGGCCACGGAGATGAGTTGGAGGGGCTGCTCAGAAGGAGTTGATTATGTGCAAGTTGCAGGGGCTGGAGTGGAATGTGTGAAAGATGAGATGCCATAGGATTCAGGGAGTCCCAGCAGAGGGGAAACTCATTGCATGACTGGTAGCAATGCAAGATGGGCTTTTCACAAATAACTCTAGGACAGTCTTTGCCCAGGTATGGCCATAAAGCCCTCAAGGGAGCTCTGTATTTCCTTCTCTTCCACTTCAGCACTACTGCAGAGCCGAGAAGAAGTTTACTCCTTGTGTTGCCAAATCTCTTAAAAATGTATTCGTGTTTTCATCAGCCACACTTATTACTGCTTAAAAGAGCCTTTTATTCCTTAAATTATGTACACTTACCTGCATGTGCACCTCTCCCTTCCTCTGTGGCTAGAGCAAGTACCTGTCTCTTCCCAAAGATCCTAAAGGTAGCATCCCAGCTTCGGGCAGCTGTGGTCCAGAGACAGAAACTCTGCCAGGGAATCTATGGAGCCTTCCTGAACTGTGACTTTGGATTTGCTAGGCATGTGTGTGTCTGTGCCTCCAAAAGCCTTTGAGCCATTCCAGTGCTCTGCAGGGTTTTCCCATTTGTAGTAAATGTGTTTGCAGGAAGGAAGGTGACAGTTTTCCCTTTGGAGCACAGTTTTCCCCTTGGAACACAGTACCCTGGTGCACTCACCTCAGGGCAAGAGCCTAAGTGCTTGCTGCCTGCTGTGGGACTTGATGTGTTAAAAGTGCATGCTTTAATCTGTGTGGGAGGCCACAGATGACTGAGTGTTCAGGTCATCTCATGTTTGTGTGCCTCGTGTCAAATTTCACAGAGTAAGACAAACAAGTCAGCATGGGGGGTTTGGTCCCCCTCATTTTCCTTCCAGAGCTGGATTTAAAACTACATAGATGGGGATCTGCTTATTAGAGCATCTTGTGTGCATTTGCCACAGGGGATCTTGGATAAACAGCCCTGCAGTGACACTTCTCCCTTTTGTGTTTCTAGAAAGCAGACAGTGTGTGCAGGGTGAGCCAGGGGTTTCCAAGCCCCTGTGAATTAGGGGTTGAAATTGGGCTCAGGCCTCAACACCGCCACATTCAGAGGCTGACGCGGTTCCCATCTCAGCTGAGGATTTTGCTGACAGAATGTAAATGGAAACCACTCCAAGAAACTTACTTTGTTTTTCTCTGCACTCACCCACCTTTGAGGTCCTGTGGTTCATCTCCCTCTGTTCTGTTTGCAGGTCTGACTGCCTCATTAAAACAATTCGGTCGGAAGGCTACTTTGGCATGTACCGAGGTAAGCACAGCTGACTCAGGCACAGCACAGCTTTTGCGTTGGAAGCACTGGTGCGTAAGCAGGAGGGAAAGCTCTGTTCTCTGGCATATAAAGCAGTAACCTGGCAGTATCCTAGGAGGTTGAACAGTGCAGCTGTTTCTAAAATAAACTCTTCCATGCAGATGTCTATTCAGATACCTACCACTGAGGATTTGAGTCCTCCTCATGACTGTTTTGATGTTAAACCTTACCACTTAGTGAAGTTCATCTGTACTAGCAGTTTAAGTGAAGCTGCTGGACTTTGTTTCAGGACTGTATATTATGTTTCCCAGCTTGGGCATGGTAACTTTTGACAGAGGGGCAGTAGCAAACCAGCTCTTGAAGTTCTGTGGTTAATGATTGAATTTATGTCAAAACTCTCCACCAGCATGGTCAGGCCTGCTGTCTCAAGCATGCCCAAGTGCCTTGTTCAAGCATTAAGACAAGCTGCAATTAAAAAAAAAAATTAAAATAACCTGCCCTCCAAAAAAACTCCTTTGGGATGCTAAGAACATCAGAGGTTGGCTCAGGGTGGAGCTTCAGCTATTTGATTGTTGAGTGCTGACCTGCTAGAAATCTCGTGGCTCCTTGGCTCAGGCTGTCTTACAGCAGTGAGTTCCTCAGTTGACATTATACTTTTTATAGTTTAAACACAAAATCCCTCTAAGTTTTTAAAGATTTTGAGGAGACGAGGCCAGCAGGCCAAATCCTGACTTCACTTGTAGCAGAGGAAAACATGGAATACCTCTTTGGCTTGCAGCACACTCCAGCTGGCTTCATTGACCCTGAGCTCTGGTTCATTTTGTGTCCTGATAGTCACCTGCTTTCATATGCAATTTTTATCTGGAGTGCTCAGACAGCATTCTTGGTGGCACTCAGTCCCTGATAAAGCCTGATTAAAGTAATGCTGCTATGATTAAGTTGAGTCCTTGCTCTTTGTTTTTTCAAGCGGAAGTCCAGAGATGCTGGCGCTTGCTCTTGGCATGTGTAGTGTCTCTTGCTGCTTCTTCCCTGCTCCTAAGGAAACACAGGCATTGTGGCTGGCCAGCCTAGGAGCAGGCACTGGATGTTCAGTGTTCACTCTTACCCAACTTCCTGGTGGGCGTTTCAGGGGAGTGTGGTGGATGGCAGGAATGGATTGGCTGCTTTGCATCAGCTTTCCTGGGAGCAGGCAACAAGACAAATAACCTCAAGGAACCCTGGCAAGCTCCATCTTCAGTGCTAGCAGTGACGTGTTCCCCTTTGATTTTTTCCAGAATCTGGCTGCTGCTGTGTTCCTAGCCAGGATTTTGAGCTTGTGTTAACTTTGGCTGTAAATGTGCCCTGGCAGGCTGCTTGGCAGGAAGCAGAAGGAAGAAGCTGTTTGGGGAAGCTTACAGGGGAGACTGTAGGACCAAGAGTTTTTGTGAGAATCAGGACTTTTGGGAGAGACAGCCTAGTCCTTTAAGACTTAGAGTGATAGAGAGGATGTGGATCTCCAGGCCATTTGTCATCCCCAAGCAGAAGGGTGCAGAGGGTTTTGCATACCTCTTCCTTTTCCCAAGCCTTCCCCAAGTCTGGTCAGCTTGGTCAATGTCTCTAACTCTGTTCAGGGTGCTGATAGTTGCTTGAAATTGCTTCTGACTATTAAATAGGGAGCTGGGTTGGAAAGGCCTTTTTTGAATAGCTCCAGCTCCTTCCAGATACTACAGATACTTCAGCATGGCCATGGTACAAATGTGCTCCCAAGAGCAGCAATCCTGGTCTCTGTGCCTCAGGTCTGTGAGCTGACATGAGCAGCCCTTCCCTCCCTCTCAGGGAGAGGGTTGGTGGGTAAAATACATCCCAGGTCCATGAAGATTGTGTAAGTAGTTTTCTGGAAAGAAGGTAAAGAAATATCTGAGCCTTGCAGACAGAGAAAGATGGAAACCAGGTGGTGGGATTGGTTCCTGCTCCCTCCTGTCCTAGTTCCCCAGCAGAATTTGCTGAATGACTCACAAGCTCTTATTTGCAGGCTTTAGTCTGAAATTGGGAGGATTATATGTTAATGTGCTAAAGTAGCAGCTGCTGCTCCCCATGGAGGAGTCACAAGCACGTCAGTTGTCCCTGCAGATCCTTTGGTCTCTGTCAGAGGACAGAAAGGGTTTGTTTGGGCACAGCCATTCTTGTAGTGTGACTTCAGAACTACTTCATGTGTGAATCAAATCTCCTCAGTGCAGACAGGAGAGTCACTTGTGTTTGTAGGATGCTTTTCTGCAAATCGCCTCTTAAGATATTTGTGTGGGCAAACAGTTTCTGCTTTGTATGAGTAGCCCATAGCAAACTGTGTGATGTATAAGGCAATCCCAACATTTCTCTCAAGTTCTTCCCCAGTATTTACAGGGATTCTTGGATTTGTTTGGGACAGGAAGAAGAGGAGTTCCCTCATGTTTTCTCCCATAACATCTGTATAGCAGCAGTGCCTCGATGCCGGATGGTGCTGTCTAGCCCTGTCTGTGCTCAAGGAATTGATGGTGTGCAGCCTTAAAACATGATCCCAAGTGAATGAATCCATAGTGCCTGTGGGCTCCTGGTCCCCATGAGCATCAGTGATAGGGGATCTTGGGGAGATGCTCTCTCAGCTTCCTGCTGCAGTCCAGCCAGAAGCCACCTAAAGATCCCAGCACATGTTCTGAGCAATCCCAGCGCTGTTTGCAGACCAAGTGTTCAGCCAAGCTGCAGGAGCCAAAGGCCCAGATCAGGCTGAGGAAGTTCCCTTTGCTGTTGGTGACATTTGGAGGGTAGCTGCACTTCAGCTGCAGTAGTGTGGCAGCCTTCCCTGGCCTCTGCTAATAATATCTCCCAGTGCTGCACTGGGGATGACTCAATCCCTCTGTTATGTAGGTTGCTGGTGGTGTATAAGGGCTTCTGTGGGAAATGTGTTTTAATAAAAAAAAAAGGCTCGATGAGAAGAGGGCACCTACAAGTTTAGTTGGCAAACAGCTAGTTTTGCCCTGGTTGATTTTGTTCTTTGTAGTGCTTTGTTACTTATTTTCAAAAAGCTTTGTTTTTTAATGATTCCTGTTTATTTTTACATTCTGTTTGTCTGTCTTTCTTTGTGGTACATGTAGCACTGCCTGTAGGCCAAGGTTGGCTTTAGTTAGGGAAGTACCCATTGGCATGGGCAGAATTGAGGAGATTTTACAAAAAGAAGATGATGCTGTGGAAAGCATACAGCCAGCAGCTGGAGTATCTAATTTCTCCTCCTCCAGTAAATTGAAGCTGTTATGGATTATTCAGGACAGGGATTATCCATTCTCTGCTAAGCAGCTTTACTGAAAATATCAAAGATGTAGAAGAAAACTCAGGTTCATTAACTTTTTTCCTGTATATTGCGTGTTTTTACCTTCTGCTTTATTTGCAACTGAAGAGAAACTTCTGTGAAAGCCTCTTGGTTCCTGAAGGAGGTCAGAGCGTGGAAGTGTACTTCTTGTGTACCTTTCTTGCTTGATAGTTTGGAGTTTGTTTGCTTTCTTTCAGTGAACCCTTTGCACTGGTGTTAAGAGTAGCAGGTTTATGCTTTTTTCCTTTCTCTTGTTTTTCCAAGGAAAGGGTTATTCATGCTGTGTCGGGGTACAGGTGTTACACTTCATAGCCATTGGGAGTGTTGTTGAAGTTGTCTTCAACTTGGCTTTTGAGGAAACGCTTCATGGGTAGCCACTTTCACTTAAAATTGGGCTGTGTGGATTTGCTTTGTAGCTCCTGATATGATTGGCATTAAAAGGTGGATGTGGAGCGTGAAGGTCATTTCTGGGTGGCTTCTCTTTGTGTGCAAGAGCCAAGGCAGAGGGGACATGATGTGTAGAAAAAATATCAGACTGAAGCAGTGCAATCACTGGTGCCCTTAAAATTGTTTGCAAAGAACCAGAAGTGTGAGAGGCCTGCTCTGCTCCCTGCTAGTTGATTTGTGTACTGTGAAAGATGATGGCATTTGTTGGATGAAACAAATGACAAGTGTGGAATGAATGCATTGCTTTGGCTTGTTACAAGGTAGTGCTACTCTGTATCTTCTGCAAAATCTGAACATGGGAGTTGAAAGGGGGGAAGATGTGTTGGGCTGTGCAGCCCTCTGCAGCAAAGGCTCATTTCTTGCTGCAGTTTTCTGAATGGTGGAGGTGTGTCTTCTGAGCAGAGGGTGTAGAGCCAAGGATTCCTGTGTCCCGCTCCTTGTTGTACTGGTCCCAGAAGTCCCATTGTGACTTTGCTTCCTAATCTGAGGAAAGTCCCCCTAAACTTATGTCTTTCAATTCTTGAAGGGAGGTGAGTCCATCCCGAGGAATAAAGGATTGAGCTGACTTTCTCTAGGTGTGTTTAGCCCTTATAGCTCCTGTCTACTTGGGTTCAAAGGTTCTGAAAATGAACCCCACCAGGTCTTTGGAGCCTAGTGGGGGTACAGGCTTCTCTGGCTGCTTCCCTTTGGAATATGAATCTTTAGGATAAATTGTTTAAATCTCAAAAGCATAAATGCCCATATTTGTGTTTGTTCTTACAAAGGTGTTCTAGGCCATTAATCAGTATCAAGTGTAGCTCCTTTGGAGGGCTTGGAGCCCAGGACATTTCAGTGCAGGTAAGGAGAGCTTGAGGATATCCACTGGAGGACTTTTTGAGCCTTGGGATTTAAATGGAGGAGAATGTTCTGGAGTGTTAATCTAATGGTGCAAACCTCACTCTGCTGGGAAGTGACTGGCCCTTCCCTCACCCCATTTCCCCCAGGGCAGCTTGAAAGCTGCTCCCAGCCACTGTGTTGCACTAATGTTGCACTAATACCGGTGTTCAGGCCCACAGCAGCCAGCCAGGCCATGCAGGCCTTTCATTGTGACAGGCACAATGCAGGGATTTGCTGTTTGTTGCTCCTGACAAAAGGGCACTCCAGCGGGTGGGGGATGCAGGGAGCCAAGGCTTGTTTACACCCCAGGTCCCCCAGCAAGCCTTGCCATGGAGCTCAGAGGGGGATTTCTGTGTGCTGCAGCTTGTGGTGGGCAAAAAGCCACTTCAGCGGTGGCTGTTCTGGGGGTGACACCCAGTGGTGACACACAGGGGATGCCACTTTGCTCTAAGGCCTGGTCTAGAGCTGGTTCTGTGCAGGTGAGCCAGGTGACTTCAGCCAGCCTCCAGGTCTTTCAATTGCTCTTCCTTTTCGGAGCTGCTTAGAATTCAAGCTGCTCACGTGTTTTTGGGGAGGAAGCAGGGAAGGGGTCCATTGAGGAGGTGGGGTAGGGGGTCTTTTGCTTCTCAGTATCACAAAATATTTGCAAAGGAGTTAGGACTGGTTGTTAAACTATCCTGTACTCCTTTTCTGAAGGTTTGATCTGCATCCTTCTGAATTCATAGGAGTGCATCCTTGGATGAGAGACAAAGATGCATGTATACATGGTGGGAGGTAGTAGCGAAGCTGAAGAAATTACAAAACACATATGGCAAATGGAGTAGAAACACATCTGGGGATGTTTTCACAAAGTCAGGATGTTGGGAGGCAGAAACACTTGTTGATTTTCAGTGGTGTTTTGTATTTCTAAATCCCTTTGGTGCACTGGGAGCTCTCCTGCTTCTGTCTGTGGTTTTGTGCATAAGTTACAACACATTCCTGAAAGATCCAGTTAACAATTCCATTATTCTCATTATCCAATGGCCTTTTTCTCTTTTCCTTGTCCAGGGGCTGCAGTGAACCTGACTCTAGTGACACCAGAAAAGGCTATCAAACTGGCAGCCAATGACTTCTTCCGGCATCACCTCTCCAAAGATGGGTGAGTAGGGAATTGACCTTCTGCAGTCAGCTTACAAGACACCAACTCTTGCAACACGTCTGGTGAGACATCAGGAAAAGATGGGAGGGGATAGTGCAATGACTGAAATATGAGTTGACCTTGAACAGTTCAGCTGGTGATTACGTTCAGGCTAAGGATGCAATGTCTAAAATGGGAAGCATAAAGCACTCCACTGGATGACTGCTCTTTATTTGAGCTTCTAAAAATAGTCCCAGATTTAAGCCAAGGTTAGCAGATCCAGAATGTGTAGTCTAAGTATTTGAGAGGAACCCAATGTCACTGATCATTGCTCAAACAGCTGCTGGGAGGATTCTTGTCCTCAGCATCCCATTGGATCCTCTTATGCTCCTTCTGGCTTGAAAAGGTATCGAGTCAAGTTCTGTAGACCCCAAACTTAGCACCCCTCTTCTCCTTTTGTACCTTGAAAATAGTTTTAGGAGGGTGGGAAATCTGAATTGAGTAAGGGCACTTGCAGCAACTGACCTTCATATAAATGCTGAAGGAATAAAATTACCGGTTCAGCTTGCAAGTGGAGTTTGGTTCATGTGAATTAAATGTGAGTAAAAGGCATAAACTGGAGCAGTTGAGAGGAGCTGGATCCTGAATATTTAATGCTGCTTTCACCAAGATGTTTTCCAAATTGCATGGGAAATAGTTGTGTCTCCCATCAGAGAGAGGCCTTTCCCCAGAGGCAAACAAGGGCATTGTCTCCAGTCCTCAGTGACAGTAACTAAAATGACAGCCTACTTGGGATATGATCCCAGCAATTCCCATCAATAGTTATGAGGTGGGGCCTCAGTGAAAACTGGGCCTAACAACTTCCCAAAACATATCACGTCAGTCCTGGCTGCTGCAGATCAGTGTCTCAACAACTTCAGTGGAGATTGTGGACTGACACAGATTGAGAATCCATTTTTTTCCTGTACCTTTTTTTTTTTCTTTCTTTTGTTCTGGAGTCCTTTTAAAGTAGCAGCTAACATATGTCCTTGTGACTCATCGGCTCGCAGCTCTTCGTGATTTTCTGACTCAAGTCTTTGAATAGTGTCTCTTCTGTGCTCTGCTCAGACAGTGGGAGGTAATGATGTCCTCTACCAAGTGGTGTGTCTCATCCCTGCAGCAGACAGCCCAGCACACCTTGGTGTACTGCAGTAAACAGCAGCACAGCTCTTTGCCAACACCTACAAAGTTGGGGGGGCACAGTAGCTTGTACAGGCCCAAAAAGGTGCCAAGCTACCACACCTTGTACTGCCACTAAGGGTATGGTTTCATGGAAGAAATCAGACTAGCATTGCAACATATTTGGCATTCTGGGAGAGCAATTACTGCTGTGATGTTTCAGCCATTAAAAGGGGACATGCCTGTCAGTTGATGTCCTGCACCACGAGAGTTGAAGGCTTCCTCAGAGGATAAGTGTGTGTGTCTGCCTCAGTGCTGAGTCCAGCTTTGAAAAGGTCTTTGGGTAAGTGGGGTGCAGCTGTTCCCACAAGCAGCTGAGGTTTTCACTCAGACCTCTTCCAGTTTGACTTTTGGGTCACTGGCTGGTGCACACATGGCATAGATGATATGCTGCACTTAATTCAGAATAAAGGAGCTAGAGAATTTTTCCAAGAGCAAGACACCCTGTTCTCCTAAATCTTACATACTGATGGGTCTGGCACTACAGTGACCTAGAGCAGGAGCATGATAACCACCCAGGTAGTGGGAGTCTTTGTGTCTCAACACATAGCATTTTAGTTCCTTTAGAAAAAAGAGTTGTTGGGCCACAGTTAGGTGACAAGAGCTAGGCAGCATGTGGAGTCAGAGTCACTCATCTCATTTACCCACCATGGGGGGCTTGGATGAGTGAAATCTGGTCAGCTGTGCTCTTGAGGGTAGCCAGCATGAGCTGGACAGAGAGGCAAAGCTTTGATACTACTGTGATAGATGATTTAAGGTATTTCTACCTAGAAATGTCACCCCAAAATATGATGAGAAGAAAAATGCCTTGCAGGTTTGCTGTAGCTGGTACAGGCTATGAATGTGAGATCTGGCAGTTTTCTCCCTTGGGATGCTTCTGTCCCATCCTCCCCATTTGCCTTGGTAAGATGGGGCAGAATTAGCAGCGCTGGAATTTAAAGGCCTCTCCTACCCAGGACCCAACAGGATGCATATCTGCTAGCACATCACAAGGTTGGGCCACCTGTTTCACAATTCCAGCCAAAGCCTAGTTATGAACAACAAAATAGCTTGGGGTTAGAAAGGTGAATCCTGGAGCTGCCTGGCACATGAATGTGGTTTCATTTCTTGATGTGTAATTCTATGAGTCAAGATGTTACATTGGGCAAAGCACAGTGAGGGGGTTAGGATCAATGTAAGGCTGAATCAGCAAAATCTTGGCTCAGCTCCATCAAAGTCCTTTTTGCACAAGCCAGCCTGTCTGCTGTGTGTTTTCATAGCTGCTGTGCCCTTAGGTCAGTATCCCAAAGGATGCTCTGACTCAAAGCTGCAGAAGTCTTCTAGGCCTGTTTACATTGAATGCCTTTGTGCTAAGCATCTAGCACTTGTCTTGCTTGAAATATGTTGCACGAGTTGGTAATCCTTTTCTTATAAAATATGCATGTTCTACCAGTATTTGCTGATTAAAATATGTGGTATTAAAATAGACCTCAATGTGCAGGAGGAGGAAGCATGTGTGGACCAGAGAGAGTGTGGCAAATCCAGCATGACTCAAAGTAGCCTCAAGTTAAACAACAGCTTTCAGTGTGCATTAATGTATTTATTTTTATCCTTTGAAAAACTTAGTGTCGAAATTGCTTTTAAACTGCTAGGATAAAAAAGTGGCATAAAGCCTATTTTTGAAAGGCCAGACTGAAAACAGCACCTGTGGTGTAGGAAGCTCCTGACTGCGCATTGCTGGAAGAGTATTTTAGGGATGTTATCACTACAGGTTTGTGCTAGACTCCCTTTTCCCTGACTCTGCTCTTGGACACTGCTGGGGGAAGAGCATTGGGGGGGCAGCAGGTCCTCACAGGGGTCTCATGCCCTTGTTTGTTGGTGCAGCTCTCTCCCTGAGTGTGCAGGTGTGTGTTCCTGCAGCCCTCTGCTCCCTGAGGCTAACTCAGGGAGGCACTCCTGCCTCTGCCATGCTTTTCCCCTCCTTTTGGTGCAGGGAGCATGTGTGCTTACAGGCTGGGGGACGTCATTTCTGCTTCTTTGCCAGTTTCTATTTCTTTGCCAGTTTCTATTTTGATGTCAAGGCCATTATGACAGCCTACAGCTACAGATTTTTTGTTTTCTCAAGAAACAAAACTGAGTTGGTCCTTCCAAGCTGTCCTGGTCGTTTAGGAATGAAGGAGGCCTGGGTGAGTTGTGTGAGTGCTGAAAACATGCTTGCTATGCCGCAGAGGAGAGGAGGGAGACCAAGATACTGAAAACCTGAAGGGCACCCCATGACCATGATTGACAAAGGCAATAAGGACAAGTGATTTCCTGTGATGATTTTGACCTAAGAGCCTCTGCAGTTCGCAGGAGAAGAAGGTGGCCCACAGAAGAGTCTCCAGGCAGGTCTTTGTTCCTGTGTCATTCTGTGGGGAAGAGTTTTCACTAGGCTGGGGAAGGCAGAATGTGGAGAGAGGGGAAACCCCAGGTCTTCAGGCTGCTGGAAACAGATGGGATTTTTTGAACTCTGGCTTTTTGAAGCTGCATGTGCTGAGAGACTCAGTATCATGGCTACTGTTAAAATAGGGGTGGCTTCATTGTCCAGAGCAGAGGATGTGAGGAGTCACCAGGGCTGAGTGAAGTGCTTGAGTATGAAGCACTTGGCTATGAAGCTGAGAAGGCAATTTAGACTGACAGTACACCAGTATTTAAAGTACATCATTGATTATTGGGTACTCAGTGTGTGAGACCTCTTTGATTGATTTAAATATTGCCTGCTTCTTATATCCTCTTCGAATCTGGGTGTTAAACACTTCATAAAATCAGTTCCTTTAAAGTGTCCTACAAGGTTTTGTGTTTATTTCCAAAGTATGGAGTGCCAGATAGCTGTTTTGTTGGCTATGTGTTTGCCAGGTTTTGTTCATTTTTCAGGTTCTTGGTTAAATATTCTGCCTTGGCTGCAGTAAAAAGTGTCTCATGCCTTCTTACGTAAGCAATTTGTTGCGCATAAAAATTTTCCGGTGTCCCTGGATGAGTTTCCTGCTGCTCTTCTCCAAGGTGTTATTCCCTTACTCATCCTGTCCTCTTTAATCTTGACCTTTATTTTGTTTGCTGTTCTGAAGCAAAGGCTGGCAATCTGCTATCTTAGCAGCTCGGATTCCTAGGAAGACCAGCATGACTGACTTAATTCTGCCTCTGCTGATGCTAGCAAATTTTCTTCTGTTCTGCTTCCTCTTGTCGTGTATCTTTGCACAGGGAAGAGAAATAGCCAACTGGTAATCCTGGGACAAGCAAGGTCTTTTTCCTTCAGTCTTATGCAGTTGTGGAGACTGGAGCTTGTTGTCCATTGCCTTCCCAGCTGATATATCTCCCCAGGGCTCTTTCCTTCATCTGCTCTTCTTTCAGGCTCTCCTAAAATACTTGGACCATCTCTTCTGTGGCATGAGTTTAAGTGTCAGTTGCATGGCTTGGATGATCCTTGAGCTGCAGAACACTCTTAGTCAGGCTGTAAAGTGAGGCTCTCAATTTAGGAAGGAGGAGTGCTGCTGCTAGCCCTGGTGCTGAGCTGCTGTATCACCCTGAACCCATTGTGCTTGGTCTTTCTTTGGCATTTGTGTGCCCAGGCAGCCTCTCCTGCAGTTATCCACTGGATACTCAGACACTTCTTTAATGTAGGTAGCCCTCATCCAACTCACTGAGACTTGGAAGTGGGGAAATCTCTCCCTTCCCCTTGGGAAGGAGACAGGAGCTGATAATGTCACTGTGCCAATTCAGGGACAGCTGTTTGGGGAGAGCTCTTTTATTTAGCACACAGAGGCCAGGCAGTTGCAGTGGGTTGAAGCCGTTGGCATCAAAGGTCAGCCAAAAAGTAAATGCATTTTCAACTGTTCATCTGGAGTGAGATAGAGATGTGCTGTTTAATCACAGGGTGCACCCACGAGAGGAGCATTGTCCTTGTCATCATTCCAGGCACATTGATATTGCCTTGGGATGAAACGTGGGTTGTGTCTGTGTTCAACATGCTCAGTCGTGTTACCCTGTCCATTGTTCACTTCCACAAATGTTCACATTGGAACAAAACACTTGGAATTTCCTGCCAGGGCAAACCTGATGCAGGTACAGAGGCAGCCTCCTCTTGACTTAGTCCAGACATGCAACACAGAGCTCCTGCACATTCCTGGAATAATGACTTCCAGATCAACATTTAATCTGGCAGTGTTACTTTGAGATGTATCTGTTCCACATCAGTACTTTATTTGGCTTGTCTGGGGCATTTTTGAGCTGGCACTAGAAGTGAGAGGGAGCTTGTAGTGGGAACTGTATTGCTTTTACATTTCCAGTATCATAGCTCCTGAAGTGCAGTTGCAGTAGCTGGTTCCCCCTTGGAAAATCAGGGGTTGGATTAAAGGGCACTTTGTGTGCACATCCCCCTGTGACTGTAGCAGAGAGGGTGCTCTTCCTTTGAAGGACAACTCCTGTTTGCTGGTCTTCTAATCCATATCAAAGACCCACTATTTAAATTGTTTGAAAGGAACTGGCCCTGTGTGCTTTGAAACTCCTGGGGAGCTTTCTGCAGCCTCTTGGGCTGACAGCCAGAGGCAGAGGTTATTTTATGAGTGAGGAAGGTGATGTCCAAGATGGGGACAGTAGCCTTTTGGGTAGGAAATAGAAATGGATTGCTTTGGATGGATGTTTCTTTAGCTCAGAGATTTGCTCTCTGGAAATGTTGTCATCCTGATTCCAGAATGGCTGGTTGTGGTTCCTGCCCAAACACAGTAAATTCCCACATGGTCAAGATTCTGAGAAACTTGAAAAAATCCTGCACTGCTCCCATGTGACATCAATATATCAATGCTGACAGAGATCCTAACTTTGAACTGATTGCTCCCCAGAAGCCTTCCATAAACCTCTAGTTCTTGTTTTTTGACTTCATTTTTCAGCTCTAGTTTGAAACACTAATTTAAATCAAGCATGTATCTCCTCCCCTTCCCATGTGACATTTTTGACTTGTCACAAATTAATAGTATCTCAGTAAAAAATGTAGAACAACTGATTTCTGCCAGTGCAGAATTTGAGGCTATTGTGTATATGCTATTTCTAACACTCTCTTGCTGTGATAAAAGATGGTTTCTGCATTTGTAGGACCTGATCTTTGCTGGTGTTGCAGCTTTTGAAGTTAGTTGAGATGTGCTGGTTTTTAAACCACTGAGGATAAGGCCAGTGGTGCCTTAAGTATTTAAACTCCTTTATTGTCTAGAGATGAACAGTTTTCAAACTTTCCTTTTATGTGCAGACCAGTGAGGTTTTGCAAAGGCAGTTTGACCCCTGTATGGCAGCTTTTAAACCTCCTGTCAAAAGATTTGCTTATCCTAAGCTACTTTTTTTCTTGGACTCTCCCCAGTTCCCAGGATGTGCAACCCAAGAGCTGAAAGCCCTTGTTCTAGATGCTTTTGATGTACCTGTTTGACATCTCTAAAATACACCCACATGTGTAAATCCTTCCTTGGGCCATACTGGCATGGTTCCATGGAGTTCAGTCATGGCTGACTTTAGTTGGCTGGGATAATGGTCCAAGATGAATATGTAGGCCAAATCTTCCTGATCTTTTGAACTGGTTATCAAAGCACTCACCCTGGATGAAAGCCAGAAGATATGTACTCTAGGGATGCTCCAGGGATCTTGCTAAAGTGGGAGATGCTCTGCTGTGCCAAAGAGAGATTCTGGCAGCCAGCTCCTTTGGGTGGTTTGCTTCCTCCCACAGCCAGGCTGGGGATTATGCAGCCTTGCTGCTGACTGTATCAAGCCACTCAGAGACTGGTGCTGTGCTTCAGGCCACCCAAAAGGCACAAGTTGGTCACCTCCAAGTGGCAGTGGGAACCTCTGGATTTGCACACCCTAGTTCCCCCACACCTCCAGGAAAGCCTGCTGTGTACACTTCAGCACCCATGTGGGTAACTCCGTGGGAGGGATTGTTCTTTGCAGCTCCTCATCTGTGGGGAAATTTGGAAAGGGGAGACTGAAATATCCCTTCTTTCAGCCTTATAGGAGAGCTCTATATTTAGTCCCTGGTAATCTCTGTTGTGGCTCTGTGCCTTTAATCCCCTGCTCTCATATCCTCCCCAGAGAAGATGAGAGGTGGAGAAATCAGCCCAGCTTACGTGGTGGGCCAGCAGGATTACTGTGCATCTGCCCTCCCTTTCCTGTAGGGTTGGCAATGAAACTGCTTTGCTGGCCCACTGCCCCACAGCTGTGCTGTGTGTGTGCTTGTGAAACCCCTGGCAGGGCAGTGTGCCTGGGCTGTGCAGGGGAATGGGGAATATCATTGTGGGACTGCTTCTGCCACAGTGTGGGGATGTGCCTTGAGCAGATTAAGATGAGGTATTGCTGCTGAGCAGGGCCGGGGGAGGTGAAAATGGTACTTGCATCTAAAACAGAAAAAAGAGGAGGCTGTTTCTCTCTGGCTGTGTGATTTATACATTTCTTTTTTAAACCCTTTCAGAAAAGAGCAGGTCAAGTGTACCTTTTAATCAAGTCCTTGTTTTCTGGTGCCAAGGCGTGAGGTTTTTTCACAGGGCAAAACCACATCACTTTCTGAAAATTTTATGAGGTTTTGCATCCCGAATTCCTCTTTTTAACCTTAGCTGGGCTCTTTCATAGCTTTGGAATGGAGGGAAGAATGAAATGCTGCGTTTTTCTGCATGATAACATGTAGCTGATAGTCCCTGCTCTGTAGTGCAGAGTGCACAAATCTTCATTGCTGGAGGTCCATCCCATCCCTTGTCCCTCAGGGAGGACCAGTTTAGTGCAAAGGCTATTTGTTCAGGTTTGGAAAACCTGGTAACATGAAACAGCTCCTAACCACAGAGGAACTGCCTCCCTGATTCATATTCACTGTTTATTTACTTTGCTTTTCTCAGAGAACTCCAAAGCAGCAAGTGGAATATTTTCCCTCCTTGCTCCTTGTCCTGTGATCTGTGTTGGTTGACAATTTTTGAAGGGCTAGGCTGGCAGGAGGAAAGCTGCTTATCCCCCTTAATGCTCAGGTCCTCTGCTGCCCTCTGAAGTTATGCCCTTTCTGAAACCTGTGCCCTGACCAGGGGCACCATCAGGCTGGAAGAGAGCTGCAGTGCTCTGGGTGGAGGGGGCTGTGTGCTCCTGTCTGGGGCTGTTCTCATGGGGCTTGTGGCTTTTCTGAATGTACTGTTTCTGGGGACAAAATGAGTCTGTTCTCCAGGTCAGGTGGTGCTGGCAGAGATGCCAAGCCAGTGTTGTGTGAACTGTCAGGCCTAGCAGGTTCTGCTGTCCCCTTGGCTGCCTTTCCTGTCACCCCCAGGGTCAGAGGTGTGCCCTGAGCCTTGTACCCAACTGCCCGAGTGTTATTCCAGGCCACCTCCTCTGATGGACTCTCTCTCTTTTCTTTGGGCAGGAAAAAGCTGACACTGCTGAGGGAGATGCTGGCAGGCTGTGGTGCAGGTACCTGCCAGGTGATTGTCACCACTCCCATGGAGATGCTCAAAATCCAGCTGCAGGATGCAGGACGCATTGGTACGTGGACTTTTTCTTCCCTGTGCCCTCAGCAGGGAGAGGGGAAGGAGCTGGGACTGGGCTTTCAAGGCGGAGCTGAGAGGATGAGTGGAGAAAACCCTTTTTTGTGCCCCTGCTCTCCCACGTCAGAGATAGCACAGATGTAGCAGAAGTTTCTCCTCCTCTTCCCAGCTTACTTTCCTCCACACTTTGCTCATCTGGCTTTGCAGAGGCCCTTGCAGTTACAAAAGGTGGTGGGTTTTTTGCTCAAAGCAATAGGCTTGGCAAGCGAAACAGCAAATGCTGTTGGTGGATGGAGAGACAGGAGAGATGACTGGGTGGTCAGCTTGTGGGTGATTCAAACCTGGTAGATCCTGTGCACCCAAGAAGGGATTAACATCCTCCAGTGCCTTTCCTGTGCTGCTTCCTCCATCTCCATGTTTTCTGATACCTGTTTTTTCTCTCTTCTACCCCCCTGTAGCACCTCCCTAACAGCTTCCCAAGGGGATGTGTTATTTTCAGATGACTTGTCTCCCCTTGTACTCTTTCTTTCTCCCTGACAAAACCAGCAGTTGTCTTGGTTGAAACAGTAAATTAAATTCTCCCGGTGCACTGGATTTGAACGAGATTTGGGATCAGGCTCTTGGGACTGTGGGCGTGAGCTGGCAGGCAGAGGCAGGAGGGAGTGTGAGCCTGCTGGCTGAAACACTGTGGAGTGTTTCTGGTGAGAACAGGGACCAGAGTCTGGCATGGGGACTCCAGGGGAAAGAGCTGCTTGCTCTTTCCATAGTCTGTTCCAGAGGTCAGTCTGGGCTACAGCCTCACTTCCCAGGAGCCCTGCATGACACTGTTAGATACCATGATTATGGCCCTTCCTGGAAAATGGGCCAATTTGTCCTTTAATCCCTCATTTGATGTGGCATTCCTGAATAATCACGGATTTACTTTTTCTTTTCTCTCTTCACTGGTTTTGCTGCAGACCTTATCCTCTTTGTGCGTATTATTTTAAAATGTTGGAAGGATTTAAGCCATGGTTTGAGGGTTCAGGAGAGGTTTCCGATGCTGTGAACAGCCTGTTCTCTGTGTGGCAGGAGAGCTGTGGTGTGCCGGGATTACTTACAGAGTGAAGTGCTCTCCATCTTCTGGCCAAAGGGCCGAAGTGCATCAGTTGGAAAAGGGGGAGAAACCAGCATGTGTTTATAAATGTGACTTGAGAAACCAGGATGTGTTTATAAACGTGACTGAGAAACTCCCCAGGTTAATGATTGCTTTCAGGGGAGGGAGGCAAAGAACAGAACTTGGGAAGCTCTCTCGTTTATGAACATCTTGTTTGTTATGCTGGCAGCTCAGGGACACTCCTGGAAGCAGGGACTGTCCCCTGCCTGCTCACAGCAGCTCCTGTTCCCTGCACTGCAGAGTTGGTGTGTGACAGGCTCGGGCAAACCAGCTGCTGGGAGAGCGCAGCCGACAGCCTTGTGCTGTGGCAGCACTGTCAGAGGCTGGGACGGGCTGAGGGACATGGGTAGACTGGGGGAAAAGCTTGCAGAGCACCTGCCTTGCCTTTGTCTGCGTGTTGTGCTGCCCCTGTGGCTCCGTGTCCCGCGGCACCGGGCGGCAGGAGGTGCTGAGGGGCACCTGCAGACCGGTGCTGTGGCTCTGCTCCCCAGCGGCACAGAAGAAGCTCATGGCGGCGCAGGCCCAGCTCTCCTCCTCCCCCGCGGCGGCGGCGGCCGAGCCGGCCGCGGAAAGGCGCCCCACAGCGACCCAGATAACCAGGGAGCTGCTGCGGAGCAAAGGCATCGCCGGACTCTACAAGGGCCTGGGAGCCACGCTGCTAAGGTAGGATGGCGTGGGCTTGAGCACGGGGCACGAGCGTTCTCAGTCTTGGGGCTAAGGTATCACCCATGCCAGGGATGAGCCTGCAAGGGAGGTGTTGGCTTCAGCGGGTGTGGGCTTGGTTTAGTTCGTTTTCCACGCACGAGTTTTGTACACTAAAGAAGAGAAGGTCAGAGAAGTGAGGGAGGGTATTTTTTTGTTCCTGGAAGATTTAATCCTGCTGCTTTCTGTGAAAGGTTTTTGTCTGCCCCACTGTCTGTATTTTCACACTGTACAGAAGTCCTTGTGAGCTGGCAAAATTAAACCTTCAGCCTGAGACCCCAGGGTGTGTAGTGGGAGCTGGGCCACAGAGCGTGTTGGATGCAAGGACCGGTGCCTGCTCTGGCCCTCCTTGCCTGGGCTTTCACAGTGTCCCTGTCCTCTAGCTTTAACAAAGGTAGAGCTAAAGCAGCACCCAGGGGGATGGAGGGCAGGATGGAACCTCTTGTAATTAACGAAAGTGGTCAAAACAATTGGCCTCTGAATGTGCCGGTGTCTTTGGTTTGAGTGTTGAAGAAAAGGGGGAGCCCACTGATCCTAGAGGGCTGCGTGCCTCCCATGGGCCTGTTCTCCTTTGTGCAGTCACTTTTGCCTCACTGAGTTTCATCTCCTGTCTGCACTGCTATCACAGAGCCAGGATATCTGCATTGCACTCGTGGCTGTGCTGCCAATGTGTGATGCTTGCAGCCCTTCCTTTGCTCAGTTTATTGGTGTCCCGTGCTGACTTCACTCATCCTTGTTCTTTCTTCCTTTTTTTCTGCCCCATTGCAGGGATGTCCCATTCTCTATTGTTTACTTCCCACTGTTTGCAAACCTGAACAAGCTGGGCCAGAAAGACCCCAATGTCAAGGCTCCATTCTACGTGTCCTTCCTCTCTGGATGTGTGGCTGGCAGTACGGCTGCAGTGGCTGTCAATCCTTGTGATGGTGAGTCCTGAGCAGCCTGTGCTGGTGGTCTGGTGCCAAGTGACAGGACTCAGAGGCCCAGGCTGGGCCAGGTGAGGAGGAGGGTGACTGTGCCAGCCTTTTTGCAGCATGAGCACACAGAAGGGGACAGCTCTGCTGTCTTCAGCTTCGATGGCGTGAGTTCAGCTGTGCTACAACTTTGGCCACAGCTTACACGCAGGTTTGCACTACTTACTAGGTATGTCAGGAAGATTGTGTCTCTCATTTCAGTTATTCTTGGCAGGAAAGGCACATTTCCATGTGGAGTGATAATATACAGACCAAGTGAACTTAAAATCGTCTGGGACAAACAGGGGAAGCCTCAGATCTGTGGCCTTTTCTCCTGCTCCACAGCATCTGCCTTAAATACCACCTTGGTTTCCCTCCTGTGAAAAACACCAGAAAGTAACTGCTCCCTCCCCAACACGGACATGCCCCAGGGTGTGAAGAAATGTAGGAGCAGAATTGCATTTTAGAGACCTCTTCCTGAAGGAGATGAGCATTTAAAAATATGTTCCCACTTTGCAGAGACATATCTGAATTTGGAAGCTTTAAAGCTTTAAGTCAGCTTTTGAAACCTTGATCACATTGAGGGAGGGAGGGGTTGGGTTTTGGGTGGCTTTGTGTTTCTTTCATCCATTGGTAAAGGAATGGGTTTGTTTTCCCTGATAAATGTATGAAAATGGTCTGTATTCTTGGTAATTTTGTTTTGACCGTTTCAAAGACATTACTCTCAGGGTGGCTCCTGCCTGCTAGGCCTGCAGTGCTCACCGGCGTCTCCCCTCTCTTTCCTCCCAGTGATCAAAACGCGGCTGCAGTCCTTGCAGAGAGGAGTCAATGAGGACACCTACTCGGGGATCCTGGACTGCACCAAGTAAGACTCCTCATGACAGAGGCACCACATCAGCTGTGTGGCAGCTGCTGCTGCCTGCTGCCAGGCAGGCAGTGCAGCTTCTAGACCCAACCAGCAGCTGTGCTTCATGTTCCCTCTGTGCCTGTGCTTTTATCAATCTATCTGGAGATACATATAGATACATGAGCAGATGTATATATATGGTTTTATAAAAGAGAACTTCTTCCCATATTGAGCAAGGAAAGTATAGCATTTATATTTAAATACTTCTGTCCAAACCCCAGTAGTCATAACACTGAGATTTTATTTCTGCAAGGGGAGGCAATGTTGTAGTCTCTCCCAAGGCCCCACTGTTGGAAAATCCTATAGTATTGAGTCTCATCTCCCTCCTGGGACTGCTCTGCACAGTGTCTGCAGGAGCACTGCCAGAGTGGGCTGTCCCCAGCTGCATTATCCTCTGATCCTTTGCTAAACTCTGGTCTGGCTGCTTCAAAACATGTAGGGACTTTTAGGCTTTTTCAGTGGTAGCCAGAATGTGTTGTCATCTGGCTCTGTCCCATGCTGAGGGTGGATCTTTTGAGCAGGGGGGTCTCTTGATGCAGGCATGGGGTTGTCTTAGCTGTACTTCTGGACACGGGCAGCCACTCCTGCATCTAGCCAGGTGCAGGGATGGGGCAAGTTTCTGCATGGCCACTTGGGCAGTGATGGGTGATTTACTGTGGAGGCTGTGCCAGGCAGCAGCGCTTGCCTGGGTTTAGTCTCTGGAGGGAGGCAGAAAAGCAGGGCACGGCCAGGGGCTCTCCTGGCACGGTGGAGGGGTGGGATGGACACTTATCTGTCTGTGCCATTTCTCCCCAGGAAGATCTGGCAGAGGGAAGGGCCCACGGCCTTCTTCAAAGGGGCCTACTGCCGAGCCCTGGTCATTGCTCCTCTCTTCGGCATCGCACAAGTCGTCTACTTCGTGGGCATCGCGGAATTCCTGCTGGACATGCTCCCCAAGCGCCGGGCCTAGCCTGGAGCGGCTGCGTGTGCCCTCCCGCCCTCCGCAGCGCTGGATTCATCCCCGTGTTCGCCATCCGTGTCGATCGATGTCACAGCAACAGCACAAAGGGTTCGCGCAGGGACGCGAAGGGACCCGGTGCCCAGATGGGCGGGCTGGGGAGAGAGAGTCCCTTCTCTGCCGCCGTCTGGAACCTGCCCCTCCCGCTCCTTCCACGGACAATGTTAATTATTCCTCTCTCTCTCTCTCTCTTTTTAATTTCCCGGTTTTTGGTTTTAAGTTGTCATTCGTAAGGACACTGGTAAGCACAGACTGGGCTTGCAGACCCAGAAGTCTCCTCTCAGTCTTGGGGAGGAGGAGAGATAGGAAAGAAATAACTTCAATCCTCATCCACCTCAGTTTCCCTTTCTACCTGGAGCTGCCAGCCATCTGAGGAGGAGCTGGAGGGGCAGCTGTGTCCCCTCAGCACCTCCTTGGCTCTGCTGACCTCGGGTCAAGAGTGAATGCTGCACAAAGGGGGCTTATCTCATTGCTGCTGGAGGCAGGGGTGGGGGGGATGCTGGCTCTTTCCTTGGCCTGGAAACCTTCAGTCCTCCCTTCTCCCTTTTTAAAAACTAGTTGGACTTAAATGAATTCTGACTGTTCCTATTGATTTTGTAATTATTTTTGTTTTAAAGCAAAGGGATGTCCCTCCTAACTAGGTGTCACAGGCACATCTGGGTGAGGTGCAGAAATAAGGTGTCTGCTCTGTAGGGAACATGTCTGTGGGATCACATGAATGTCCAAAGGTGCTTCCCTGCTTGGCTACAGGCATGGAAGGCAGAGGAACTTGGGATCAAGTTATTTTTGTTTTGAGGTGGGGTTTTTTGTTTGTTTTTTTTTGTTTTGTTTTGTTTTTATTTTTGTTTTATTTGTTTTGGGGGTTGTTTTTGTTTTGTTTTGTGGGGATTTTCTTTAGTTCTGTTTTGGGGTGTTTTGGTTTTGGTTTTTGGGGGTTTTTTTTGTTTGAGTTTCGTTGGTTTTTTTTTTAATTCAGGGTTGTGGGGAGGAAAAACCAAATAACAAGAAGCCACTTACATTCCTGCAGCCTGCTCACCCCTAGAGTGATAAAGCTGTGGCTGCTGTAGATCAGCTGAACTGATTTTTTCCCAGCCTGACCCCAGGAAGGAGGCACTGGCTCCAGTTCTGGCGCTGCCCAAGCTCATGGAGCAGCAGTAGAAACGCTGCACCTGTGGGCTCACCCTGCCAGGTGAGAACACAAGGTCTGGTTGTGCTCTGGTGTTTGCCTTGGGTGTGGCTGGAGCCAGTGGGTGTGGAAGAGGCAGAGGGTTCCCATTCTCTGAGCAGGGAGCTGTTTGTGTGTCCAGCACCTGAGGGGTGAGTCCCGTGCACCACAAGAACATCCTGTTTGCTCCCTGGGTAGGGATCGGTGGTGGGTGGCAGGGGGCAAAGCCACACCTAGAGCTGCTCTGTCAAAGGGACACTGCCCCAGCTGATATCACTTGTCAGAGGAATTCCTCATTCAGTACTCTCTTGGGCTGTGTAATTAATTGTAGTTTAAATGATCTTAAGTGTGAGATCTACCAACCCAGTGTGATCTTCTCCATTATTTATTCCATTTGGTGCGATCCACCCAACTTTGGTGTTGAAATTAAACTGGTTGAATTCACTTTTCATTCCTTCTTTTTGCTTTATTCTCCAGGCGCCTGCTTGGTGTTTGTGTTTTGAATGTGTATTTAAATTAATTTTTAAAATATCCTTGTTTTTAATGTTTAAAAGAAAACCACCTCTGTTTCACTGTTCTTTGGTTAGGTTTTTGTGAAACTTGTATGTTGAGGGCCTTCTTCCTTGATGCATCCTTTTTCTCTTTGAAAAAGTTGTTCTGTGGCTGATTTGTTACTTGTCACTTTGCATATGTGAATAATTTTCTTTTTCTTTTCTTTTTTCTTAATGACTTCTCCGTGTATCTGGGAAGGAATCTGTGCAAAGGCAATGATAGATGTCTGTGCTGTGTGTAGTGCTGTGATGCTGCTCTTGCTCTGGATTTCCCTTGGGTGGATTAAAAGAGAAAGGTTTATTTTATTTTTTTCTTTAAGGTGCTTAAGGTTCCTTGCTGCTTTTTGATTTACAGGGAGGGTCCCCAAAAGAGACCTTGCTGATAAAACTTGTGAGGTTTCAGCTTGTCCTTCTTCCTGCAAGGATTGTCCCTGGAAAGTGGGTGACTTGTGGCTGCAGGGATGTGCATGGGGTGCAGGTTTGTGTATTTGGATTAAGTTTGGAGGAAGATTTGGTGTAGTGAAAGGCTGAGGTTCAGGGAAAGCTCTCCTTGTCCTTCAGGATGCTTTTAAAAACTTTGTAAAACTGACTCTTTCTCCTGAAATCTCCAGCATTTCTTCCACTGTGCAGGAGCTGGTAACCTAAATGAGGGTGATTTTTAGCTTCCTGGACATATCCCTGAGCCAGCAGGACCTGGGGAGGTGGCAGGGGATAACAGCTGTGGCTGTGCAGGACAGGTACCCCCCTTTCCTGGCAGGCAGGGTCCTGCTTGCAAAAAGAAAAAAAAGTTTAAAATGGGAGAATTCCCATCAATTAATCACCTATTAACTGAAACCACTCTGCACTGATTGCAGCATTGAGGAATGAAAGTAAATAAACACGCCTCTGCTCCCGTCCCTGCAGGTGCTGCTTGTCCCTGGGGCAGGAGCCAGCAGCCAGCACCACTCCTTGTTCTTCCCACTTGTTCCTCTGGCAGAGGGTCCCATGTCAGTCTTGTCCCTTGCTCCCACCCTGATTTGGCTCTCCTGGCTCCTCTTTGGGTTTCATGGTGTTCACTGCCCTTAAATACATTTTGCTGGATCTGCTGAATGCCCCTGTCCTGGGTTCAGGTGCTGAGCCAGTTCTGGCTTGTGGGATTTCCTGGAACAGAAGGATGAAATTTCCTAAAACCGTGGGGAGAAATTCCTGCAAAATAAAAGGAAAAATCCTGGCAATCAAGAGGAGAATTCCTGGAACACAAAAGGAAACCATCCCAGAAAGCTGAATATCCTGGATAACAAAGGGGACAAGACAATTTCTGTAAGACAGTGTAGGAGTTTCCATGTGAGAACTAAGGGCAAGTCCTTGAAAGCAAAGGGGGAAATATTCAGGGAATTTCTAGGAAGCAATGGGGGAATTTCCTACAAGGCCATAGAGGGGATAGCCTAGAAATGAGGGAAATTCCCTCAAACACCTGGGAAATTCCTGAAAAGCAGAAGTGTCATTGTTTAAGAAAGAGTGAAATTTCTGAGAGGGGAAATTTCCCAGAATGCAAAGGAGGAATTGGTGGATAGCAAAAGGGGAATTGGCTGGAGAGGATGAATGATACTTCTTGGGAAATAATTTCTTGCTTTCCAGTGTGAGAAAATCCACAAACGCCAGAGGTTTGTGTCCAAAAAGGAGGCAGAGGAGTTCTTCAACTTCGTTCAAATAAAGTGAGAAACCCACTCAGGCTGTGCAGAGCCTTGTCTGTTTCAGGAGCAGAACTGCCTGGGCTCTGCAACAAACCTGCTGCCCAAAGTCAGCAGAGACAGCAGGACCCATTTCAAAGACCTTACACAACCTTCACCCAGCAAACTGTTTGTAGAGACATGAGCTTTCCTCTCACCAGGGAGTAACAGTCATGGGGAAATTTCCCAGGAAAGCAATGGAGATCCATCCTCTAAGCAGAGGGAAGAATCGTAGACAAGGATGGAGCACTCTAGAAAGCAACAAAGACATTTCCCAGGAAACAAGGAGGAAATAGCCTGCAAAGCGACTGGGAAAGTTCCTGGAGAGCAATGGGGGATTTTTTAAGAAGGAAGTGGGGAATTTCCTGGGAAACAACAGGCAGTGTTCTGAAAAACCATGTAGAGTGTCCAATAGGCAGTAGGGAGTTCCTGGAAAGAAGAAATTTCCTCAAAAACAAGCTGCACATTGGGAAAAAGGCTGCAGTCCCATGCTTCAGCCCCACTGACCCCTCCACCCTGTGAAAAATGCCAATCACTTGTTTTTAAAATTTTAAAAGTTTAATAGTAATAAAATTATTATAAAAATAGCAATATAATTAAAGTAATAAAAAATTTGGACAATTTGGATTAGGACAATATGAGACAATAAAAACCAAAGAGTTCCAGACAGTCTGGGTACTTCTTTCTGGGCAAAATAAGCCCCCAAAAGGACACACGTTAACAGAGCATTAACTCTTAAAAACAATAGCCTGTTGCATATTCATACACCTCATACATGAGGCATAAATTCCATTCAGACAAAAGAGTCTGTCTGCTCAGTGTCAACTTCTTCCTCTTAATCCTGACGGCGTCTTCAGCGAGGCGGGAAGAAGTTAGTTTCTTCTGATAATGAAGCGATAAATTCACTGTCTTTGAAAGATTTAGGTGTCCTGTGGCTGCTATCTGGCGTAAGTACCTAATTCCTTTCTTTAAAAAAATATCCCACGTACATAGTTTCTATTTTAACATTATGTTATGACCTAAAACTATATTTAACACACTACTTAAGAAAACTAATACAGCATAACTTTCTAACATAACACATATAATATTCATTTCAATATTTGCGAAAAGCCAAGCAAAAAAATACGCATTTTTCACAACCCCTTCCTGGTCCTTGGGTAAGGAACTCGAAAAACCTCTCGGGGAGTTTGGGTTGTTTTTACTGCTCAAAGGGCTCAGGGAAGAGCCGGGCGGTCGCTGTTGCTGCCCTTGACCCCCTTCCTGTGGGGGGCACGGGCTGCTTCGCCTCTGCCTCGGTGCCGAGCGCTGCCCGCCGCACTTTGGCCTTTATTGGTTTGTCATTTTTGGCCACACGGCCTTAGCATGCAAGCCAAGGCAGCGGGAGAAGAGGGATTAAAACAAACATCTGGACGTGGCCCGGAGGTTTCCGGCTCCGGGAAGCCCCGGCTGGAACAGGCGCGGCCGTCCCCCCGCGCTCCGGGATTCTCACGCTCAGCTTTAGGTCCGGTTTATTTATTTGAATTCCTGATCCTGCGGGGCGGGGCGTGCGGGGCCGGAGCATCGCCCGGCGGCGGCGACACCGCCCCCGCGGCAGCGGCGGCACTTTCACTTTCGGAAGGGACACGTGATTTCCAGGAAAACGGGAGGGGACGATAAAGGATCGGGAAGGAGGCGGCCGAAGTCACTGCCTGGCACGGCACGGCACGGCACAGCACGGCACGGCACGGCACGGCACGGCACGGCACGGCACGGCACGGCGGCTCTGCGGACCCGGCACCATGGCAGCGCCGGAGAAGGAGGGGTAAGCGGTGCCCAGCACCCCCGGCCTGTCCCTGGTCGCCGTCTCCGGGTGGCCCCGGTCCCCCCCGGTGACGGTCCCCGCCCGCAGGGAAGCCCAGAAGCTGCGGTTCGGACCGTGGCTGCTGAACGCCATCAACAGCGGGAGCTACCGGGGGCTGCGCTGGGTCGACTCTGCCCACACCATCTTCCGCGTCCCCTGGAAGCACAACGCCAGGAAGGACATCACCAGCAGTGACCTGGAGGTCTTCAAGGTGGGTGGGATGAGTGTTGCCAGCAGCGACGTGGAGATCCTCAAGGTGGGTGGGATGAGTGTTGCCAGCAGCAGCCTCAGGGTCTTCAAGGTGCGTGGGATAGGATGGTGACCAGCAGCAAGCTGAGGTCTTCAAGGTGGGAGCTAGGGAGGCGGGGGAAGACGAGTCATCCCTGGAAGCCTCCATTCTCATGGAGCCAGGGACCCCATGTTCCCCACCCTGCACCCCCAGGCCTGGGCGAAGGTCAGTGGGCGGTATGAGGAAGGCTCCGAGGACCCGGCCAAGTGGAAGACCAACTTCCGCTGTGCCCTGAGCAGCACGCACCTGTTCAAGCTGGAACAGGACCATTCCAAGCATGGTGATGACCCCCACAAGGTCTTCTCCATTGTCTCAGGTGAGCCTCGCCCCATGGAGGGGCTGTGTTGGATGGGGTGGGCAATCTGAGGGCCTCCCATTCCTGGTCATCTCCTTTCAGCCACCCTCCAGGACAGGAAGGAGGGAGATTCCAGCATCCCCAACCCTGTGGTGGACCAGCAGGAAGCACAACAGCAGCTGCAGGTAGCCGGGCACAGCAGGCCAGGGGAGGGTCTCTGCTGCCACTCCACAAACATTGCTCTCAAGCTGCAGCCCAGCACTTGGTCAAAATGTGGGCTGAGGGAGGCTGTGTGCCTGGCAACCACAGGAGTAAGATCCCATTCTCCTTCCCTTTCCAGCTGGAGCTCCACCCCCAAGACATGGCCTCAGCCATCGCTGTCCCAGGTGAGCATTAGTCCCACAATCTTTTTTTGGGGGAGGACACCCACTAGGCTCAGCTGGGAGTGATTTTGTGGCTGTGAGATATCATACCCACTGTGCTCCCCCTTAGGAAGCACTGACGCCACAGAGCTCTCGATTCTGGAGGAGCTGCTGCAGCAGTGTGACATCTCTCCCCGCAACCTTGGCTCGCTGGCCCCACCCTGGGTGCCTGCAGGTGAGACCAGCTCTGCTCACAGGGTGCAGAGTTGGTGACTGCCTGGGTGAGTGATCCCAGCACCTTCCCACAGGTGGTTTCCCTGCCGGGGACACTCCCCACCAGGACACTGTGCTCCAGCCTCACCAGGACACCCTGCTCCAGCCTCACCAGGACACCCTGCTCCAGCCAATACAGGACACCCTGCTCCAGCCTCACCAGGACACCCTGCTCCAGCCAATACAGGACACCCTGCTCCAGCCAATACAGGACACCCTGCTCCAGCCTTATGCAGACACCAGCCAAAACAGCTGCTTTCCTCCCACAACATTCCCACAATGGGTGTCCACGGTGGAGCAGCCCACCTTGCACACCAGCCAACCAATGGGCCTCATGCCACTAGAGGAGGCAGGTGGGTGCCGTGGGATAGGATCTGGCCCTGGCTGTGGGAATGCCATAATGGGGTGGGAACAGGCCAGGGTGGCAGCTGGAATGGTGATACAGAGCTGCTCGTCTCCCGCTGCAGGGGCCATGCCACCGCCGTGCCACCTGACGGAGGGCACGGTCCCCATGCAGTGCGTGGCGGAGGCGACGCTGTTCATGCCCGCCGCCAGCCCCATGCCACAGCCACGGCTGCTGCTGGATAACACAGGTGAGAGTTATTAATTATTAACAGCTATAAATTATTATTACAGTTATCAACAGTAAATATGCTTGGGGGGTTCTTTGGGGAGGGGGACCATTTTGGTTTGGAGGATGTGGCTTCTGATCTGCGCTTCCTGGTGCAGATGGCATCGTCTCCATCCTGGATGTCACCATCTACTACCGGGGGAAGGAGTTCCACCGGGAGGTGGTGAGCGGCAGCCACTGCCTGCTGACCTACCAGCCCCCCAGCCTGCCGGGGCCGCCGTGCCCCTGGCATGTGGTGCACTTCCCCAGCCCCGCCAGCCTGGCCGACGGCAAGCAGCGGCGCATCACCGAGGAGCTGCTGGGCATTGCGGGGCTGCAGCTGGAGCAACGCGCCTACAAGGTCTTTGCCACCCGCCGGGAGAAGTGCAAGGTGTTCTGGGCCTTGTCCCAGCAGCTCGAGGGGGTCGAGGAGCCCCCACCCAACCTGCTCTGCCGGGACCGGGAAACACCCATCTTTGACTTCCATGAGTTTTGCACGGGTGGGTAGGGGTGTCACGCAGTTCCCCGTGTGTTGTTTCCTGCCCAGCCTGGTTTGGGGCTCATGGGAGGCAGTCCCAGGATGTTACAAGCATCCAAACCCTGCCAGCCCCTGTGTGCCCCCAGGCTCACCCCAAAACCGAGCCCCCTGTTTTGCCTCACAGAGCTGAGGGACTTCCGCAACGGCCAAAGGCGACGATCCCCTGACTTCACCATCTACCTCTGCTTTGGGCAGGCCTTCTCCAAGGCCAAGCCTAAGGAGTCCAAGCTCATCCTGGTCAAGGTGCAGTAGGCAAAACCCACCACGACCCCACTGCTGCCCAGGGAAGGGGAGAGACTCATGGAGGCCAGGGGAGCTGGGACTCTGGGTGCCTGAGGAGGGGGACCCTCGAGGTTGAGTTGGGTGGGAGATGGAGGGTCTGGGTGCCTGAAGAGGACGCTTGGGGACTGAGGCAGGTGGGATTCTGGGTGCCCAGGGATGGGGACTCCTAGGTGATGGAATTTCCTCAGGGACTGGGCAGGGGGAGCCTCAGGGGCCAGGGGAGGTGAGTGCTTGGGTGCACAAGGAGGGAGGCCCTCAGTGTGCAATGGAGATGGGAATTTGGGAGCCCTCAGGATCTGGGGCAGATGGACATCTGGATACCCAAGGAGGGGGTACTTGGGGGGCTGAGGTGGGGGAATTGAGTGACAGGGGAGGGGGACCCTTGGTGGTATGGGGGCTGCATGACCAGGGAGGGAACCCTTGGGGACCAGGGAAAACATGGGTTGAGAATGGGCCAGAGAACACTTGGGGTCTGGGCGGGATGGTGTGGAATGCAGCTGCCCAGGGACAGGGACCCTCAGGGGTTGGGAGAGACAAAGGGTGCCCCAGACATCTCCTCCCTGCACTCCAGGAGGACAGGGCCATGCAGGTTTTTGCAGCTATATCAGGCAGCTGCCCCTAACCCCGATGTTTTGCTGCTGCAGCTGGTGCCCAAGTTCTGTGAGTACTACTACGAGCAGGTGCTGCAGGAGGGAGCCTCCTCCCTGGACAGCCACACCATCAGCCTGCAGCTCTCCAACTCCTTCGACCTCATGGAGCTCATCGAGCAGTACACCATGCAGCTGGGCTGAGCCCTCCTGCCCCGCTGCCCATGGCCCTGGCACAGGCAGCTGGACCACTGGGCATCCCAGGCTCTGCAAACCAGCACCCCCCAACCCAAGGACAACTTCAGTGACCAGTCCTGGAGCTCACACATTGCTTTTCCTCTCTGTCAGCTTCTAGTGTGTGTTTTTGTGGAGTGTGGTAATTTACAGGTTTATTTTCTTAATTTTTCCAAGTTAAAAAATATATATATATAGAAACGTAGTTCTCTCTTGCCTGGATATCTGCCTCTGCTATCAGTCTGAAATCTTCACCACCCCCCTTCTACCCCCAAAACCATGTGGTCTGTGCCCAGCCTTGTTTCAGCAAAGTCCCTGCTGGCAAGGGTGGGCTGGTATCAGAAGGCTTTATCAGCACCTTCTTCCCCTTAAATTTGAGTGCATGAGGTGACTTCCCAGTGTGAAGGGATGCATTTATCAATGCATTTATTTCCATGCATTAAGGCTGAAAACATGACTTGCAAGCAGGATGTGTTGAGGACAGCTTGGCTTGGGCTAAACAAAAGTAATTCTTCGTTGAGCACTGGCCCAGAGTTACTCACTGGAGATGTTCTGGAAAAATAAGGCAGTAAGTACAACATGCAACACCCAGACCACCAGCTCAGAGGTGCAGAGGGGGTGGTATCTCAGGGAGGAGTGTGGAAACCAGAGGGCTGCCTGAAGATGGGGTGTGCCCTCCCCAGGCTGCAGGCAACTGCACACCCTCATTTCAGGAGCCTGACCATCCCTGTTGGTCCCTGGGCAAGGGGAGGGAGCAGTGTCCTTACCTGCCGAGTGACCTGGATGCTGCTGGGCCCAAAGGTGGTGGTCCCGTAGCTTGTCACGTAATAGTGAGCTGAGGGCTGTGCAGGGGGCTCCTCCAGTGGCCTGGGTACTGTGGGAATGGGACACCCTTAGCATCTCAGCCCCATGAAACCCTCAGCCCTCTTTCCCCTGAGCACAGTTGTGGCACAAACTCGGGACACTGGGCTCACCTTTGGGCAGGAGCAGCTCTGCACCAAAGCGGTGCCCACACGTCCCGCAGGTTTTAACATCTTCCTTTGTCCTGTGGAGGAAAAAGCCAGGAAAGAAGGAGCAGGAGCTGCTCTGAGCACTTCCCATGGAATATGATGCCAAGGCCATGGAAGAGGCTTGCTCTTCCCACCCTGACCTGAGGTGCAGCTGTTGGTGGGATAGCCGCTGCCCTCCCAGGTGCCTGAGCACCTTCAGCTCCTCATGAAACAGGGACATGTGGGCACACGTCCAGAGTGAACATTATGTGCCTGAGCCCCAGAGTGTCAGCTTCTTCACCTTTCCCTCCATGCTCCAATTTCCCACACCAGTAAGTGTTAGCACCACTTGGGACATGAGCTGCTGTGGTTGGGAGGAGGGCACTGTGGTGCCTGCTGAGTTTCATGACTAATTTCACGTGGCTTTTAGAAGCTGACCAGCCTCACCAGCATTGCAGTAGTGACCACCGGGTCCTGCCCTTGCTTGGAGGGCACAGTGTACGTACGTGGCACCTGTGCCATCCATGTCTGGCCAGAGGAACTCTGCGGGACAGCCGGACGTTCGACACGGAGTCTTCACACACAAGTGCAGCCCCGGCCACTCCTCAGCGAGCTTCTGGACGATGAGCACAACTGCCACGAGGAAGTCCCAGGCAAACTGGAACCCTTCCAGGCAAAAGGAGAATGTCTCTTTCTTACAGCCTCCAGCCACAGCAGCCCAGGAGATTCTGCTGTGACCCACACATCACTTCTAGCCCACAGCCTCAACTGTCAGACCAGCTCCATCCCCAGTTAACCAAACTTCCATAAGGAATTTAATGGTATATTGGAAGAGCTCCCCAACTTGGGTGGCCCCTTTGCTTATCACTTGAAGACCCAGATTTAGACTGTACTCTGCTGGAGCCTTCTGGGGAAGGACAACCCATTTGCTCCATGACAAGAACAAAAACTTGGCTTTCCAATTTCATGTGATACCTCTAGAAGAGTCCTGAACAGAATTCCATGGAGAAAGGGGAAACCGTTAAGCGGACTGCTGGTGGACCCAGGCCAGACTAGGACATCTGGCAGAGGCCTCTTGGGACACTTCTTATAGGGTTGGAGGTGGCAGGAGCAGAGCTAAGGAGACACACGGGGTGGGGGGTCATGAAATACAGATCAGGGATCCTACCTTTCCTTTCTGATGGCTTTCTGCCACGGAGCTCCAGGTAGCTGTAGGCCCTCTGGTTATTCTCTTTGATCAGCAGAGGTTTGCCATTGCATACCAGCAGGCAGGTCACCTTGGCCACCCAGTGTGTGGAATAGAAGGAGCAAGCTTTCACCAGGAACCTGCCAGGAAATTGTCCATGGCTGTCATCACTTTTCTCCTACCTTATCCCTAATGCTGGAGAAACTGGATGGACTTGAAAATATGAACCAAGTTTCACTAAGAACAGACACCAAATGAGGACCTTCCCCTACTGAAAGCTCAAGCAGCAGGAGCAGCCTCTTAAACCAAGAGATCCTTCCAGAGTTGGCCATCTTGTCCTGGTTTTGTCTGGGATGGAGTTAATTTTCTTCCTAGTAGCTGGTAGAGTGCTGTGCTTTGTATTTAGGATGAGAATGATGTGGATAACACACTGATGTTTTAGTTGCTGCTGAGCAGGGCTTATATCAAGTCAAGGATTTTCAGGTCCTCAGGCTGCCCTGCCAGTGAGGGAGCTGGGAGTGTATAAGAAGCTGGGAGAGGACAGCCAGAACAGCTGACCCCAAATGACCAAAGGGTTATCCCATATGCAGTGGCATCACGCTCAGCATACAAACCTGGGGGAGAGCTGCCTGGGGGACCATTGCTTGGGAACAGGCTGGGCATGAGTTGGTTAGTGCTGAGCAATTGTTTTTTATTTGCATCACCTGTTTTTCTTGGGTTTAATTTTTCTCTTTGCTGATTTCCTTTTCATTACAATATTATTATTGCTATTACTGTTATTATTATAATTTATTTCAACTATTAAACTGTCTTTATCTCAACCCATGAGTTTTCTCACTTTTCTGATTCTCTCTCTAATCCAGCTGGGGAGAGTGAGCGAGTGGCTCTGTTGGGGTTTAACCACAACACCATCAGATAAAAACTCTAGACCCAAGTCCAGAAAACCAGGAGAAGTTCCAAAAACTGGTACAGTTTCAACACCCATTGAAACTAGAACATTCTTGGGTGAGACTGTGAGACCTCTGCCGGCCTGGATGGACACAGATTAGCCAAACGCCCCCCCAGATGAAAGGGGAACCAGAAGGAGCATGGCCTTTGCTCACATCCAGGCAGTGAACATCACAAGGGGTTCACCCAGGGCCCTACACGTGTGTGGCGCAGCTGAGAAGCCATCCTGGTATCTTGACTCCCAGCCTCAGGCTTCAGCAGACACAGTCTCAAGGGCCAAGGACCTGCTGAGAGTCATCCTGGCATTGCACCAAGCAAACTCAATCCCACAGCCTCACCGATGGCCGGAAATCAGTGCTTACCTCTGGAAGAAGCCCTCAGGTATTTCAGGTGAGAAGTAGGCACGGATGTGGAGGTCCTCGGGGTGATCTCCTCCCCACACCTCAGACACTTCCTCTGTCTGGTTCAGATAGGTTGGAAACAAGTACCAGGACTTGCCTTGGCTCCATGTTGCCTCCCACGGCTTCCCAGGCACAAACTCCCTGGCCTGTGGGTTGAGGGCTTCAATGTGCTTCACCTCCAGGCAGAGCTCAAAGTGCTCCAGGAGGCTGAAGAGCTTCCCTCTCCCTCTGTGAGGCCTGTGTCCCATGATTTCCTCAAAGACATCCCACATCCCTTCCGAACAGAGCTGGTGCTTCACCAAGGCACGCACAGCCTGGTGACACAGCATTGCCTTTGACTTGAAGGTGCACACCCAGTTGGCCCTGTCTCTGATGGTGGCATGTTCCCCGATCAGCGTCTCCACAGAGATGCTCTCGAGCTGCTGGACGAGGTGGTGCCGCACCAGGAGCTGCATGGGAAGAGAAGGAGAGATGAGATGGCAGTGAGAGGAGTCCAGCAAAGCTGCAGAACCTGGGCTCTACAGAGATGGCCCTGATCCCCACTCTCACCTTGAACATCGTTATTAAAAATGTAGGCTGGAGGAAGACGGTGTTTTCCAAGTGCTTGATTTCCTCGTACCACACGACGAGCCCGATGCGGTGGAGGTACCGCATGATGTCCTGGAGGAGCTCTCTGCTCAGGCTGGCCAGGTGCTCACGCTGGGAGAGTTTGCTGAGTAGGTACTGGAGGTCCATCATGCCTAGAGGGAGATAGAGGAGCTCAGAATGCTTCTATCAGACACAGCATTCCAAGACAGATGCTTCAGAGAGCAAACAAACACCCACATCACCTATGCCATCCCTGGGGAAGTAGCTGGGATCAGTGTGCTTGGTGACTGTGACCAAAAATGTTCTGCCTCTCCTCAGCTGTCCAGCTGCCACCCTGAAGCTCCCACAACTTTGCCTTGCCTCAGCAGTGGGAACAGCCTGCCAGGACTTTCTGAAAAACAAAGTTAATACTGGGGATTTTTTAAATTGTTGTTTGAGGAAGCAGGTTTGTTTCCAGCCAGAAAACCTCAGATTGCCAGTTAAACCTCAGACTGCCCTTCAGTAATGTAGAGAGACGAGCAACAAAATCTGACTTATGTCCACAAAAGAAAAGCATTTGCTCTTTATTCTCTAGTCTTACAGTGGCCAGAGATGTCACTGGGAATTGGTGGAATTAATACCTGCTTTAGGTATATAAGCAAGGGGCTGGAGCTGCCTCTGGTTCTGCTAAGTCACAAGACACACGGAAAAAGGGTCTAGGGGAGGGTAGGGGCCACTAAATAAGGTTAGCAGGATGTAGATTTGAAAACCACATAGCTGCATTAAAGCTGTGGAGCTCCTTCCTGCAAGATGTTTTGAATTGCTTTTACAGGGAAAAGGGAAGAAAGAAAAACATCACTGGAAAGCAAGAAACCAGACAATGTGGTGTGCTCAGGCATGCTTCAGCACGAATACTGCAAGGTCTTCAGCAGTGACCCCACTGCCACACAAACAGGGCCAGAAGGCGCAGCAAGCACTGCAGAGCCCATCCCCAGTTCTGGAAAGTCCCGGAGAGAGCCTGTCCCAGGCACAGGACAGAAGCTCCTCCCAGAAAGGCGTGGCAGAGGTGACAGAGCACTCACCATGGGCTGCCATCTCCTCGCTCTCTGCAATATCCACGATGGCAGCTTCCACCTGCCTGTAGACGGGCGGCAGCACCCGGACAACCTCAGGGAAGAGCTCCTCATTCTTCACATGCTTCAAAATAGTGGCCTCGAGCTTTCTGATGTCATGGTGATCCGTGCAGTTGACAGCAACTAAGTTTAAGATCTGGAAAAGAGGAAGCATGTACCTGACAAAAGCACATCCAGAGGAGTTTTTTAACCTGTGAGGTAAAGGAAGGACCTAATGCCCATGAGGTCACCCAGGGTGAGACACGCCACTGGCTCAGCTTCAGAGGCACTTCCTTCACACCTCTGTTCTACAGCAGTTCCTGAAAATGACCTGGTCACCCCTCACACTCCTCCTCAGGCACTTGCTACAAGCCACAGGAGGAGATGCCCATCACCTGCTAGGGACAAGGACCCTGCAGGTCACAGCCAGGGGTTACCATGTCCACCCCAGTCTGGGGAGGGGCTGCAGCAGTGGCCTGATGCATTTGCACCAGGTCACCTTAGCCAGTAGCACACTGAGCTGCCAGAGACAGCAGGGTGACCTCAGCCAGCCAGAACCCAGGATAATCTCAGCCCTACAGTTAATGTGCAGCTTTCCATCTCCTTCAGCCTCTCCCACTGGTCCACGTAAAACTTGGGCTCCTCACTGCCCTCCAGGTTGTCGATGAAGTGAGCAAGGTTGCTTTTTCTCTCTGCCAGCATGGCTGTGATCCTGGCCATGATGTCATGTGTCTTCTCTGCTACCTCCTGCTCCTGGCAGCAGTCCACATGGGTTCCCACAGGAAGCACCACTGAGTTTGGGACTCGCATGGACAGGTTGTTGATCCAGAAACCAACGAGCTCCTTGAAAATTTTGTCATTAATTTGGTACCTGGGGAGGGAGAAAAAGAAAATCCCAAATTCACATTTCACCCTCTGGATCTCCAGCTAACTTCCACCAGTACAGGCCTGACCACACACTTTGTGCTGTCCCAGGAGCTCACTGGACAAGAGCTCAGATCTCAGAATCTGAGATATAGCCCACGGATGTGGGCTGTATCCAAGCTCATCCTTCAGTTCCCCATCCTTAAGTTACGGGGTGTAGCAGAACCAAACCCTGCTGTGGATGAGAGCATCCTTTTGTAGCACCAAACCCAAGCCTGATGCTTCCTCCATGTTCAGGGTACACCACAGGATACAGGAGGGACCACAGGGATTTGCTTCTTGCAGAAAGCAAGTCCACTTAGATGGGGTTCAGTTGTCACATAAGGAGTTGATGCTTGTTCTAACCCTTCCAAACAGGAAGGGTTGAAAACACCTTTGGCAAGGTGATGACAGAGCTGGTGGATTAAAAAGTTGATCTGCAAAAAAGGGGAGAGGGAGAGCCAGTTGTGCCAATGGTGAGAAGACCAGGCCTCAAGGTCCAATGGAAATGGTGTGAATTTGTGCAGTGCAAAGCTTCCCCAGCTCCTTTTTAGTTTCCCCACTCTTCCTGGAATCCAAACCAGCTCAGCACTTACATGTGAAGATTGATGACGAGGATGACGAGTGCCTGTGGGGTGATGAACACGTGGTGAGTCGTGTAGTATTCCAGCTGGCCAGCAAAGTCCCAGAAGAGAAATGTGAAGTCCTCGATCTGGAACTCACTGATCTCTATCCCAACTGTTCTCTCTTCCCTGGGCACCAGTTTGGATTGCCCTTGCTTCAGGCTTCTGCAGATGGTGGACTTCCCTGCCAGCGAGGCCCCCAGGAACATGGTCTTGACCCTCTTGTCCTCCTGCCCCAAACCATGCTGAAGTTGGTTGAAGTAATTCCGGATCTGCTGAATGCCACCAGCACACACTTCACTGGGAGGCTCCCGGAGGGGGTTCCCACTGGCCTTAAACATTTTCAGGGATTGTCCCTGGAAGAGCTCCCTGGGGAGCTGGCGAAGGGCGTTATTTTGCACATGGAACTCCTGTAGGCGTGCCAGCTGCAGGACGGGCTGCGGGAAGGTCCGGAACAGGTTGTTGGAGATGTTGAGGTACTGGAGGCTGCCCCGACAGGCTGCCAGGTCCCTGGGGAGGGCACAGAGACGGTTGTTGTTCAGCCGCAGGTGCTTAAGCCTGGGGAGACGGGAGAAAACCCCCTCTGGAATGATCCGGATTTGGTTCTGATTCAGCTCAAGCCTCTCCAAACAGACCAGGCTCTGGATTTCACTGGGAAAGTTCACAAACTCATTCTTGGACAGTATCAGCTTCTTGAGGTTGCAAAGCTTAGAAATGCCAGTGATGCTCCTGAGCTTGTTCCTGTCAAGGTCAAGGCTCTCCAGCATGGAATTGCTCAGGACTGAGGGAGGGAGCACACGCAGCCTCTGTGTAGAGAGATTCACTTCACGCAATCTGTCCTCCTGCTCCTGACCTGAACACATGGGACAGGGAAGGTGGTTAAAAGAGACTTTGACCCTTTGGAATTGCAGACCATTTTGTCTTTTTTTCTTTTTTTGCATGACTTTGGGATAATTTTGGCCAGCAAGGAAAAGCAGAGGAACTGGTTGAACAGTGCAATCACAATTACTGCTTGAACAGCTCCTGTGTCCTCTCAAGAGAGGAAGTGAAGCTGAGGATCTTGGCTTGGACTGAAGATGCAGGAACAGTTCCCACCAGATGTTGAGCTGCAGCCCAAGTGTCACGTTAACAGATTTGCTCTCACACTTTGAGCCCTGCAAGAGCTCCAGCCACAGATGCATCTACCCCAAAACTGGGAGTTTTCTCATCCTGGCAGTGGGCTGCGGGGGCAGAGCTGACATCAGGACAGCTGCTCCCCAGATAACTCACACTGAGTGGATGCACTGAGGCCAGGGCCAGCGAGTTCAGACACTTCCTCTATCACATCCTCCCCCCTCCAGATGATGCTGTGATTCCCTGCAGGGATGCTCCCAGCCCTGGGAGACTGGGGAAATAACACAGGAATGCTGGGGTTCCCCAACAGACAGGGAACACAGGCAGGGACTCAGTGATGGCTGAGAATGTCCCCGAACAGAGGGTGTTTAGGGAAGAGAGATTTGCAGGTGAGGAGAGCGTCAATGGGATGGGGATCACACAACACCAGAGCAAAACATGGTTACATTTGCTTTCCTCTCCCTAGTTTCACTTCCTCCCATGACGCCAAGCACAGCATCCCCTTATGCAATGCACCCAGCTCAGGACTGACTCATTTCTCAGCATCACCAGTGAAACGTGGGATATGCTGCAAGCCCAGCAGGAAAGCAAGCCTTCACCCTCTCCCAAATGCCCAGTCTCTCCCTCAGGGACAAGCCAAATAACTCCCACCACCACTGAGCCAGAGCAGTGAAGAGCCAGGGCAGCTACTCACAGGCTCTGGGCTGGGCCATGACCCTGCAGCGTGGCACCAGCTGGATCCTCCAGGCGCTTGCCTCCCCCTTTCGTTTCCTCCTCTTGTGCCGCTCCCGCCTCCCCGAGCTCTGCCAGAGAACCCCACCCTCTTTCTCCATCCAACCTCAGAGCAGCTCTCAAGAACCTGAACATGACTGGCCACATGGCAGGGCCAGGGTTATGTCCCAAAAGCAGTACTGGAGGTCACCTATGAGACAACCATGGTGGCAGAGTAGGTCCTGAGTCAAATTCCTGGTGCAGCATCCCTCCCTGCCTGTGCTGAACAAGCTTTTGGCACCAGCACTCTTCCACAGGAATGAAAGGACACTAAAAAGAGGTTACACTGCTACCAAACTACTGCATGTATTGAATAAATAAGACTTCTTCCCTTAAACAGGTAACAGCATCTTATCCAAGACGGCCAACCAGAAAGGGGGAAAAAAACCCAAAACAAGTAGTATACACAGTATACTAGAAAAACTGTTTTCTAGAACACACCAGAAGAGGCATTTTTAGGTATGCTTCGCATTTCCTCTCCCAGAAGGCAGCTTACAATTTGATAATTTTATTTTAATGGCAGACAGAATGAAAGAATCAGTATTCTTGTTCATGTAACTTCAGCAGAAAGCTCATGCACAAGGTGTAGTTTTCAGTCTCAGCACTCCTCAGGCAATGGCAGATGCAGAGGTAACAAATTTAACAGGCCTTACAGTGCAGGCACTCCTAACACATCCTGCAACAGGCCTGTTATCTTTATTGCCAGTTCAAGGGTAACATTAAACAAGAATTTAAAGCAATGAAACAGCCTGAGGAATGAAACAGACTGACACTGTCTTCCTGGTAAACAATGTAGTTGCTTCTATTATTAGGTCAAGCCTTATTTTTCACACCACCTACCCTTTTTCATTCTGTATACAGACAGGTTATGGCAGAATTGCTCCTCTGAGACATTCAGAGGTGTCCAATTTCCAGCCTAAATGTATGCACAACTAGATCACATTCTCTCATTCTTGTGCCAACAGGGCCATTAAAGTTTCTCAATCTTTATTTTGTCAATAAATCTATCAGCTGTGTTTGTATTTACAACCTCACACCCATGTTCCACATATGCATTCTAGCTCCAAGTTTAGCTTGAAAACTGTAACTTCTCTGCCAGCTGTTCTTCTGCAGTCAGTACTGTGTCTTTTCCAAAAATCTGCAAAGCAACTCCGAAGTTATCACTTCTTTATGGTCCATCCAGGCTGTACCTCCATAGAGGAAGCATACAGAACCAAGGAAAATTAACTCCAAAATGCTCAGGATAAACTCTCCTCTAGCACAGTGAGTGAAGGGAGTGAAGCATTGTGCCAGTCCCTACACTACTGGTATATAGGCTTGTTTTGTTTAAATAGTAAAAAAATAAACTCTCCAAACCAGTTCCCATGAAGGGAAAACCAGTTTCTGAGTTATAACTTACTGGCTTTCTCTTCAATTTCTCTGTGAAACATCTCCTCCCTAGCAGGATTTGATGGGGAATGATCCAAGTCAGGTTCAAGGGTGCTGTATCATTTAAGGGCCTGTATTTCAGACAGTCACTTAAAAGACCTGTTGCTCTGCAGTACCTGCTGGCAAGGAGTTCTGCTAAAGCCACCAAGATGAAGTCAGAATGTGTGCTGGACTCCTTTGATTCTTGACAGGAATCTGCAGTTCTCCTGCAGAGGAGGAGGGACAATTACTAATCCAACTCCAATCCTCTTCCACAAGCACAGCATTCCTTACTCGAGAGCCATGCGTGCAGGTATACACGGAACAGCCAGGCCAAGAGGCAGATGCAAGACAAACAAATGACACCTGCTACAGGACAAAAACCATTCAAAATAACTTTATAAACTCTGTCACATTTCTGCTTTGTACATCAGTTCAACCTTATCCTTCGGGCTTGTTATGGAAAATTGACAATGCTTGCTTTTTGTTTCGCTTTTCCTGGAAGGCAGACACAAAACCAGCCATCAGTGCATTATTTACACAAGTGCAACACAATCTCCCACCCCAAAATTAATTTTTTTCACTAACAAGGTACTTCCAACAGAATGTAAATAAACACCACAGCTTGAGCAGTGTTTCTGAAGTCAGTTTATAAAGGTTAGCTCATTTCTCCAATCCCCAAATGCCAGAGCGAGTAAAGCTTCGCTCACCATCCAACGGGCTAAAAATACAACATTTCAAGTATTAAATCAGAAATTTCTAAAGACAATCCTTATTTCGATAAATAAACACAAGGGAAACAGTATACAGCTCTCAATATACTGTATGAAAAGTGGTGTCCAGTTTCAAACTTTAGCAAGACAAGTGCACAGCCCAAAAAGGTGATCAAAGTAACCCTGAAAACTGCAGCAATCCGGGAGTTCCAAACATGAATCTCTTCTGTGTTTCCCCTCGAATTACTCTGCTGGTCTGAGGCATTTGATTTTTATTTAGTTCTACAGCTGTAGGTAATCCAAAAAAATCCAAAATTCATTCCCATATGGAAACAATTCAAGAGAAGGTTCCATAGATAAAGTCTATTATCATCTTGTTTCTCTGCACTCTGCTTACAACGGGATGCAACTGCAGGTCTGTTATTCCCATCGTGTCCACAGCTAGGACAAGTTCAGTCCAAGTCATGCTGGCTGTGGCTTGCTCTCAGTTTTCCACTTCACGTGTGTCTTCACCATCAGTTTTCTTATGTTTCCTCATATGTTTGTATTTTTCCACATATGCCTTCACCAGGTTAGCCACCTTCATAGGGTTGATCTCTCCACTTTTGCTGTGGCAGATCTGCAGGGGACCAGAAAGGGCACTTGGTCAATGACAGCAGCTCAGGCAAGTGGCAGACAAGCCCTAAGCTGCCCAGGGGAGACAATTCCTGCACTGACCCCCAAGGCTCTTAGCAGGGTACATAAAGCAGAAAACAAAGACAAGAGCAGTATTTCCTTCAAGCATTCCAGGAATGGCCAGAGCTTATCTACAGAGCACCAACTGAAGGCAGAGGCATCTTAAAGCAAAAATACTCATTTTTACTACAGGCTTTTCCACTCGTCCATCCAGTTTTACACAACACATGGTAACCAAGGAAGTGTTGATATCCCAGTTTTGGGATGTTTTTGAGGAAGCAATGCTCAGATTAAAAGAATCTGTCAGTTTTGAGAATACATTTTGAGACAGGGGAGAAAGAACAGACCCTACACAAGTTACTTTATCTCTCTTCAGAGAGGAGTTCAGAATGACTTCAGCAGCAACTGGCACTGCTCAGCTCTCTTGCAAACATATGGGTCACACAGAAGATGTGAAATTGCAGCCATCACCTTGGGAATTTTTATCTATGATGGGATTTCTCAGTGATAGCAAGAATGCAGAGCAGAGAGAAATTACAGTTCTCTGAAGTATCAACTAACTGCCTTGACCACAGGAGCATTACTTCCCCTCACGAGACAACATTTACTTGCTGACTGCGTCTTTTGTAGCCATGATCTACTCAGCACTAAGATTTGAGACAGAAGTCAGTATCAGCAAAATTGCAAGGCCCTCTTCCAAGGTTCAGGGACACCACAGATTCTCAAGGACCTAATGCACAAAATATTTTCTCACTTTATCAGAAACAGCTAGAATTCTGGCTGAAGGCCCTAGTGAGGGGGATTTGACCGTTCTCACCCAGGGCAGATACCATGTAACATTTCAGCTCACACAACTGAAGCTTAGCAATGTTCTCGTTCACTGAAAACATGACCTCATACAAGGAACAGACTGACAGCTCTCATCAATGGCACCAGAGTCTGGCTTAAAGCAACTATTGCTTCACCATAGGACTGCAGAGTATGAGTCAGGGTCCAAAGATCTGCTAGCCCAGTTATGGCATGTAATTGCTGAAATGGCAAGTGCAATCTCACGTACTGCCACTTATGCAATGACCTGCCCAGCTCCTCCTCTCCACTTCCTTTCACTAGGCCCTCACCTTTTGCACTGCTTTCCGAAGGATGCTCTTGTACTCCTCCTTTGTAATCTCCCTCTTCTGGTAAAAAGGTTTGATGGCAAGTTTCACTTCTTCCACAGCCCTTTCTTGCATGTGAAGCTTCTTCATGTACTGCACAGGAAAGAGAACTTCATTACCTTGTGCTGTCTTGGGAATGGTTTCTGAACCTGTTTTTCTTAGAAATGCTCAAAGAACAAAAATTCTTATTTCACAATTTCAACAACCCAAGTAATCACCTCTAAGTGATTTCCTTTACAGTCAATTACTGTCTTGAAACAAATACCAGTTTGCACTATGAGGAGCCCTTGCTTTATGTAACATTTATTCTGTATCTTAAAGGATGTGTTTTAAGCAAGTGACTACAATGTGGACTCCCTGATTTTGGTCTCCTCCTTTCCTTCCAATAGCTCTAAATTAAACATACATCCAACAAAAGGCATCAGATTCTAAAAGCAGCAAACCACAACTGCGAATATGAGGCTTCAGACAGCTCTAAAGACAATCTGAAAACAGCAGAGTTGTCTATGAAGCAATGATTACAGGTGCCACCAAAACAAGTTAATAAAAACTGTTGCTCATAAATGGAGGCTCAGTGGGAAATGCATCTTACTGTTTGGTTTATGGTATGAAGCAAAATAATGGGCTAAGTTGTTTTTGTTCTTGTGTTAGCATCCACTGTGCCTAGAGCAGGTGGTCTGTGCAGCAAACACAAAACTCAGCAGCAAGGGACTTGTACTGGAATATCTCCGAAGTGTTTTACTATCTTTGCATTTTCAGTGCTGATAAGGAACAAAATACAGTCCTACCTCTCTATAGGACTGTTATGAGAATTGACATTAATTTCAAAGCTGGTGGGGGGAATGAGAAAACCAGGTGTTTAGAGAAACTTGGACATTGTGGACATTGTGGTTTCTGGGAAGCCCCTTCCAAATATTCATGCAAGAAAGTTTCAGAACTTTAAGAATATATTTCAGATGTTTTAATCCCTCTCTGTCCTACTGTGATGAACCAATAGAAAGCAGAACCCTCAAATGAAATAAATCCCAAATGAATTCAAAGACAGGACTGCCTGCTGCTCCTGGGTTAGCACGGTCAGTCACCAAAACCAGCAGGGCTGGGAAAATACAGTACATAAAGTTAAAAAAATCCCCCAAATGAAAAAGTTCAAATAAACAGCTCACTAATTTTATGCATTCACTCACTTCCTCGTTTTTTGTTTTATCCACTGGAGGTTTGGGTGCTTTGATCTTTTCCTCCGCACTTCCAACAGAAGCAGCTTGGATGCCTGGCTCAGATGCCGTGGCCAGGCTGCCTGGCTCTGGGGTGAGGCTCTGTCCTGCCACGCAGCCCAGAGCTGGGAGGCTGCCCTGCATGATGAACTGAACGGTGGGCTGGCTCACCGGGGCGTAGGGGGGCAGGCTGGAGGGCAGAGCTGGCGCCAGAGGGATGTTCTGACAGTACACCTGTGAGACAGACACCGCTCCGTAAACGCCTGTGCTGACAACTCACAGCAGAGCAGGATCTTCAGAGCACCTTTATCCACCACGAGCTACCACCAGCCCCAACCCCCTTTTAGCTGGTGGATAGCACAGGCTGATGGCTCAGACCAAGGCTACCAAGCCAACCTTTACAGCCTGATCACAGTAAAGAAGAAGCCCACAGCTTCTCAGGCAGCACCATCTTTCTGCAAGCTACTGCTGAAAGCAGAAGCTGCAGGTACGGAGCAGAATTAAAAGATAATAAGTTTCTTCAATTTTAAGGAGCACCTGAGATTAAATGATTGGAGGATCGCTGAGGTGTACAGGCTACATGAAATGTACCACACGCAGAGGAAGGCAAACTGCCATGAGAGGAGAGTGTTGCACAACGAGGGCACAGATGAGATGGGATGCCTTCCATGACATGTGGGTGCTGGAATAGGAACCAACCTGAGAGGAATCTAGATCAGGAAACATAGGCTCGGGAATCATATAATTGGTTGGAGGAGGCTCATTTAACTGCACCTGATTTAAAGTTTGGTTCAAGTCCTCTGCTTTCCAGGCCCCTTCTTTTGCTCGCTGCAGTTTGTAAAACGGCATCCCTAGGTATCCCAAGAGAAGGAAAAGAAAACATCTTAAGAACAAAATAATTAGTCCAAGACTCAAACCCAATTCTATTTTAAGAATTAAAATAAGAAGCATCTAACAACAAAATTAGCTATAAAAGGATTTTTTTAGCAGTCATTCATATTTTAAAGCTTCTGATAATAGAGAACTTCTCATCCCCTTGAGCAATTGCTTTCTACTGGGTTTATCTGTTGACAGTAACCAACAAGAACAACATGGGCAACTCTGTCAACACAAATAGCACAGGTTCCCAAGCCAAACTGTTTCTGGCAGCTTTGGTTTAGCAGCATTCACAGGAGTGAGCTACAGAGCCCTGTCATATTCCTTGATTTTGAGAAACATTTATAAAGTCTGAAGGCAAAGCAAGCATTCTAGTTAAGTGCAGAAAGGGTGGGACATGGGCTGCCAGCTCAGAGATGGGGCTTCACGAGCGAACAAGCTGCCACTGGCTGAGCCGTGCTGACAGCACGTCCTCTCCAATTCATTAACACAACTCACCTCGTGATTTCAACCAGTGCAAAATGCCATCTCTCAGGATTGCAAACCACAGCATCATCCCAGCTCAGATGACAGAGCTCTTACACTAAAACCACGTTCGGCCAGGCACCAAAACCCTAAGCCTTATACAGCCTGTTTCAACTGCTGTTTGTTTTCCAAAAGAAACTTACTTGGTGCTTTTCCAGCAGACAATGTGCCACTTTCCTCCTCTTGAAGATTCCAGGTAACTCTTTTCACTGGTGCTTTTGATTTCAAGGCAGGACCCTGAGGTACCACCTCCAGTTCAGGCTTAGTGAAATTACTTGTATTTTCATTTGAGACTAGGCACTCCTCCTTAACCTCCCTCACACAATCCGTGACTTTGCTTTTGGATGAGCTTTGAATCGGTGCAGCCTCAGCTGGAACATGCATGATAACTTCCTTCTTTGGGGGTTGCTCCATCAGAGATGGACATAATGCAGTATTTTCTATTTTAACTGTAATCTCTAGGTTTGTATTGCTACAGCTACCGAGCACTGCTGCATCAGTACTATTCATTAAGTCTGTTTCAGCAAAAGAATCCACATCGCCAATGGGGACACAAATGTTTGTGATCTCTGGCGCAGGGAATGCAGTTTCACTGCTCACCTCCTGACAGATGGGCTCTACCTTTACAGTTTCTTGGACCTCTCTCAGCTGAACTGGGGTCTCAGTCTGTATTTCCTCAAGTTTGACATTTGGTTGGATGGTTATGGAAAGCCCTTCTAGTACTAGCTCCTCTTTCGGCTCTTGTTTCAGAGAATGGGGTTGCTCCAGACACCTGGTCACATTTTCAGCTGGAAGCTTTTGATCCTTTTCTGGTGCAGGAGGAAGCAAAGTCTCTTTTGATCTGTGTTTCTTTTCTTTGGAATGTGATCGGGATCGCACTCGTTTTTCCTTTGATTTGCTGCTTTTGTGCTCCCAAGATCGAGATGCAGACCGAGACCGAGATCTCCATTTTCTCCTCTCCCGAGATCTGGATCTCGATCTCTTTCTGTCCCTTGACTTCAAACTACTTTCTTTATCATGCCTCTCGTAGCTTTTGTCCCTCCTGTGCTTCCGCCTTTTAGTCCTCTCAGCGCTGTTCGACCGGGAGCGGTCCCTCCGCCTTGATCTCGAGCGAGACCGTCTTTTCTTTTTCCTATTCTCATAAAAATCAGAAGTACTTCCAGGACTACCTGAACGTGACCTAGATTTCCTTCTGTCCCTAGACCAAGAAGTTTTTGCCTTTTTATCCTTGGTTTTATCCTTTGTTTTCTTTTTTTTAGATCGTTCGTGACTGCTAGAACGGTCAGTAGAAGACCTCCTGCTCTTGGATTTTAACGTGTGTGTTTTGCTGTGCTCTTCCCCACCTGACCAAGAGGTAGATCTGGAGCTTCGGTCCCTCGAGTGTGCTCTATCTCTTGACTCTGAACGTGATCTCTTATGCTCTTTGACAAGTGCTTTTTTCCTTTTCACCTTCTTCTTGCTTCGGGAGCTGGAGTTTGAACAGGATCTAGAACGTGATCGCCTCTCTGCTTGTTCTACCTTTTGGACTTTCTGCTGCTCATCACTCTTTGAGGGACTATCTGGTTCTATTTTCACATTAATATTAGGTCTAATCAATTCCTCCGCATTAAAGAACACATTAGGTCCTTCTCTGCTTTCCTCCTTTAAACACTTGGTATTAGAAATTTCCTTAACAGCAGATGAAGTGTAAGGACTGCTCAGGACATCTTCCTCATCCACATTGTCTCGTTCTTCTTTATCAGAGATCTGTTCTACAATCCTGCTTGCTACTGTCACGTCATCATGAGACTCTGTGTTACTAGATGGCACGTCAGAGTCAGTCCCAGATCCAAATATGTTTTCTACCCTGTAAGGGGTGAAACGACGGACAGTTTGAAATGTTTGAACTTTGGGATTTTCAATGGAAATAGTCCTGGTGATATTAGTTAGTGGGATTCCTGAGCCAAGCCTTTCAGGACTGCTGTTTGCTGAACTCGAGTCTGATCCTGTTGGCTCAAAGGGATCATAGATTTCACTTTTGACCTGCTTTTTCTTTACTGAGAAAAGTGGTGAAGGACTCTCCTTCTGCTGCACTTCATCATCCACAGGGCGGAAGGTATTACAAAATCCTGGGTTAGACAGCCTGCTGGGATGTCCTGTGTTCCCAGGAATATTGATTTTAAAACTCTCAAAAGAGCCTGGGCCCTTGCCCCTCGAAGTGCCCAGCAGCGATGAACCACTAGAGCCGCCGGGATGGGTGGAGAAAGACACCCCGCTTGGACGTGTCTGTTGCTGTGGTTCCTTGGAGCTTGACTTCTGACTTTCCACCCTGCTTCCCTTTCCTGGCTGATTAGTGCTCTCCTTGCCAGTCAGGTGGGTTATACAGGAGCTGGGGATATTAGAGCTTTGGCTCCCTGCAGGTTCCGGCTCCACCTGCTTGCTGCTGGTTTCTTTTTTAATCTTTGGTATCCTGGGAAGCTCAAAGATGTCAATTCTCTGGGAAGGTGGTTTTACTGGCTGCCTCACAGTTATAGCTTTTGAGCCAGAATTCAAGTTACAGCTCAGGGGCTTTGAAGACGAATCAGTGGGTACAAAGTTTTTAGATATTCCATTAAATCTGGATATTTCATCTAACTTTGAGCCATTCCTGCTCAAAGTCGCTGTATTCTGAGTCTGGACAGACCTGGGTGTCATTGAATATTCTGATTTCACAGTTGCCTTTTCCGGTGCAGTCTGTGCAGGGCTCGCTGCAGACTCGCTCCTGCTCAGCGAGGGTGGAGGCGATGAGAACAAGGGTCTGGAGCGAGTACCCAGTCCCGAGGAAACGGAAGGTCTGGCCATGGAGCTGCTTGCTGTGGTCCCTGAGAGCGCTGCACTTGGGTGGGTGCTATGCCCTGAACCATCCTCCACTCTCGAGTCACTGGCTGATTTTCTGTGAAACGGAGCTGTGGCACACAAACAGACAATTCAGCTTTTCAGGACATATCCGAACATTTTCTGCCAATGTTAACAGAAGTACTGAGCTAATTATTTTAAGTTCCACTGTGGTTTGCAGACATGCCACACAGTAATAAGGATGTCCAACAGCTCTTTTGGTCAGATACTCTTTGTTTAATGCCAGACAACCACATATTTGAGGCAAACACTAACATTTAGGAAATAAATGATTCTATTCTGCAGGTATCACCTGATTAGTGCTTATTATCCTGTAGCTGCTGATTGACAGAAATGACTATAACAGAGGACATTAGAGGTACTTATTTTAAGAATAAAGCTCTAAGTTTCAATTTGAACAGATTCTTTTCTAGTAATGCCATGCCAAGGGAAGACACAGGTGGAGATGATAGCACATATTTAGAACTCTACTTTTGCAAAGAAATTTCTTGCTAAGGTTCTTCATTCTGCTCTTCAAACTGAAGTACAGATCACAGGCATGGCAGCAGTGCATGACACATGCCAGAAAAACTGGGTCCTAAGATAACTCTGTTCTATCCAGTCCTACATTTTTTTAGAACAAAGCAAAGCATGAAATCACCACGCAGCTCTTTTGGAAGAGGAAAACCATGCATTAAAAATAAAATCCTCCAGTATCATCTCAGGTCTCATTTAAACATAGACAAGCAACACTATTTCAGAACATCCATCTTATAAAACAGATTGCTGTTGGCAGCTACTGAATCTATCCTATATATTCTGAGGCTCAGTAAGAGCATCCCTAAGGTTAAAGCTATACAGCCTGTAGAATCAGGGCAGATGTGGGTGAAACAGAGGCAAATAGCACTATGATGTGCCAAGTCCTTACCTTCCTTCTTTGCTGTCAGTGACCCATCTCTGTTGATGACCACATCTGAACTGCTCATCATGAGAAGGCTCTGTCCAGACAGGATACTTCCCAACAGATCAGGCACAGGAGCAGCTTCTGCTTCTTGATCAGGACTCAAGGCAGGCACACTGCTTCTGCATGTTTCAGAGGGGTTACATTTCCCTTACTCTTACAGCACTTGTTCTATACACACACATTACATTAAAAAGAAACCAAAGTCAAGGGCATAAACAGAGATCAGCCAGGGAAGTTCACTTGTAGTTTTGGCTTCACTAGAGTCATTCAGACCCCATCTTTCTCTGACAAACAGAAGGTGAAGCTTTTACTGACTTCCCACAGGAATAACACAAGATAAGAAAGTAATCATATCTGAGACTTTTGGTTAGCAAATGCTGGTGCTCACTGTATTGTATATCAAGACTAACTTTTCAGTGCATTTAAAATGCATTTTCGGAGGATAAACCACTGATTACCATTTCAGAGATATTGCTATCCTAGCTGCCTCTCTTGCCCCCACTAAATCACAAACACAAATGTATTCCTCAGGCCTACACTTCGAACTAAAAAAAATGACAGAGCTTGAGCCAGTGTTTAACCACAAGGTGCCACTGGTAGGGGTAGCTAAGAGCATGGCATAGAGAAATTACACTGAAGACCAACTGCAATGCTCCCACACATGGGACAGCACAAGCACTCTCCTTTATGCTTTGCTCAATCTTATGAAAATGGTTTAAGTTCTCAGTTCTTGAAATATGGACTGATAAGGTATTTGTGGTGTTGGGCATTTCAGTTTCTCCCTCTTTGCTTTTGTGTTGATGGGATTTGGGGAGTTGTTTTGTTTGAGTTTGCTAGAAAACAAACTTCCAAAGGGACCCAGCTCTTTGAGGGAGCTAGATTTAATTTCTGTATGACAACAAAGCAAACTTTATTAACATAATGTACACCAAACACCTGTAATAACATACAACAGACAGACAAAAGGGAATGCTAAAGGAATCAGCTGCTGAGGCCAGACCAGGAAACTCTGTAGCCCAGACCAATGGAGCCTTTAGAAGAGCTGAGTATCAGCTAAACAGCTCTATCTTCTAATCAATATGCTACTCAAATAACTCTGAGGACATGGAAAGCTTCCTGAAAGGCTCCCTTCAGGATTGAAATGGGAAAGGCAGACAAATAATCCAAGTTATCATAGAAATAGACTACCTTAATCCTGAGACACCAACCTTCACCATAAGTCAGAGGACAGCTATTTAACCCTTTCACACCTTTAACCACTTAAGCTGGGCTCCCTTAATTTCTCTTCTGCTCCCTCAGCCTTGCAGTTTTCTGTGACTCTATCAGTACCTGCTTCAGTGACTTTCCTCATCCCTTTTCTTCTCATGCTCCCAATTCCCTGTGTCCTACCCTTCAGCCCTGAAAATTCACTGTGGCTGCCAATGGGGGGCAGCCAGGGCTCCCTGGCCTTGGCAGGCTGGCAACACACAGCAAAGCAACTGTGAAACTGCAGGATCAAAGCAAGCTTCTCCTCAATTTTCTGAGCTCAAACAAACAGCACCAGAACTGGGTGAGGTGGGTACAGCCCTCACCTCCTCAGGATGTGCAACCGGATTTCCCAGCCCTCTCGAAGAAGTAAGTTGTTTTTTAAAGGTTAATGACACTGGAATTTAAAACATACTAATGGGGTTAGTAAACAGTCACAAAACAGAAAGTAAGAAGAGTCAGATGAGGGTGAAAATACCAATTTTAAATTCCAATGGAAATGTTAAAGGTATGATGAAAGAGTGTATGTGTTCACATAAAAAGAATTCTTGCACAAATTGATGTGGTTATTCATCTACACTTGTGCAGGCATGCATGTACACACACACATACACCTTTTGGAAGATAGGGTAAGAAAAGGGTTAAACAAAGAGTATCACTAGGTTTATCCTTCTGTTGGGGTCATGAGACAACTAAGAATAATAAAATAGCAATGGACTTTTACCTGGGAAGTCCCACAGAAACGGGTCTAGCTACAGGACGGTGAGACCGCAGTGCTGACTGGGAGAGAACTCTCCTTTTGGCACTCACTGGCGAATCTGGATTTGCTGGAACCTCTTCATTACTGTGATAAAACATGAACCCTGAAACTGTCTGAAATGTTTTCACATCAAAGAGATGATACCGCTATGACAGATACAGTTAGAGAGTATTGTATGTTTTATTATGATATATTAAAAAATATTTGTGCAATATACTTATTTTCTGTTCTGCCTAGATAGAACAGCTTGATTCAAACAGCAGAGACTCAAGTGTACATTTTCATATCTAAAATGTTAAATGGACAATTTTCTTTTATGAAAGGATCAAAAAGTAGTATTCAGTGGAAAACTAAATTTCACCAACATTAACTTCAGATGCCCCCTCCACAAAAATTCAAAGTTCATGAGTGACATGAACTATGGCATAGTAAGATTTTTTCCGAATTTGAAGTGTCTGGAAAAGTGAAGACAAGAAAAGGAGAAACATGGAAGATTTCAGAGGTCCATTTAATTTTGTGTTTACTGTATACCAACTATGTCAGCTGTCTTCACTTAAAATAAATAAATAAAAAGCAATGGATTAGGACCAGACTCCTTCAGATTCTAACTGTTCAAGAACACCACAGATCTTACTGAAAGTTTTCAGGAGGCTGAAATTATTTCAGAAAAATTATTTCAGAAAAACACTTTAGAGGAGGGTGATTCCTTACAAATTTAGCAACTCAGCCCAGAAGGAAAGAAAGAACAGGCCATTATGTGTTACCATGGGTTGTGTACCCAAGGCTGCCTTCAGATGCGAGATTCACACTCTGCATGGAGCCATACACACAAACAACCCAACACCTGTTAAATTACCGGGTCCCTGATCACAATCCAGAGATCTCTCACCTTTCATAAGGATCCAACTCATATGGATCTCCAAACACAGAGAGAGAAGCTGCACCAATATCTGCTCTCATCAGCCCAAGTGAGGGCTCTGTTGGTTTGTACATGGAAGGAAGTGAGGCCCCACGCACAGGTTTGCTGAGACCAAGGGTTCTTGCAATACGAGAGCGAGCAGTAACCTCATTTTTTCCCTGCACAGACAAAGAGATTGCGTTATTTTTATGTTAGGGCAGGTAAATTTGTGTTTAAAGCCCCAAATTATTCCCTTAAGCTATGTACAGTCATCAGGTTACTACCATCAGCAGCACAAGTGGTGTGCATTTATTGCCTATGTTTGTTCTAAAGCATTTATGAAACTTGTAACTATGGCCCATATGTCACTTCAAACACAGACTACACGTACCAGATATAAGTGACCAGATAAATTAAGTTTCTAAAAATCTTTAATAATGTCAATTCAAAATTATTGGTCCCTTATTAAATGCTGGAGTTCTGGCTCCAAGATGTAGACTCTAGTTAAAGTAGCTGACAAAAAGAATCAAACTGGTGCAGAGTATTCTGCAGAGTAATTTAGAAGAGAACACTACCCACAGCTGAAAGGGATTTTGAGAGCTCTTACAGCTGATAAGCTGGGTTTGCAACAACACAGCCACAAACACCCACAGCCTATTACAAAGAACAGGTGCTGGCAATTTTAACTGAGCCTGCATCAGTACCAAATAAACACTACAGCTGAATGGCAAGGCAGGACACAAAGCCTGCAGGACATGCTTTACAATCTGATCCCTACTGTCCAGGTAACAGGATATGTCAGCATAGCCAGCAAGCCTGTCTGGAAGCTGCAATTCACTTCCACATACAGCATCTTTCTGAGTACCCTGGACACATCCTGCACAGACTCCCACTAGAAAGAAAGGTGCCTGCTATGACTGAAAGGTGGCATTTCTTCCAGCTGAATCCCATGTTATAGTGCTTTTACAGAGAGTTGAAAACAGCAGACACTGACTGGCAGAACCTCACTCACGTGTGATCTTACTCTCGTCTTTTTCCCCCTTCTCTTCTTTGTCAGCCGCTTGCGTCTCTTCAGCTGTGTCCCTGAATTCTTCTTCCCAGCAGCAGATTTCTTCTGAGTTCTTTTTTTGCCTCCTACTTTCTTCCGCCTTCCTGATGGGTCAAAACCCAACAATCTGGCTAAGTGCTGGCACTGTATTTTACACTGTACACCCCTTCTCATCCCACCACGACAAACAAAACAGCTCCAAGAGGCACACAGCATGCCACCAACAGCACAGCAGAAAAAGTGACATCCTTAGGATTCAGTTAAAAACAGCCTTCATGACACTTCTAGGCAGAGGTGGCAGAGGGAAAGAAGAAAATGCCCGTGGGATACCTCCACAGCTGTGCAGGTGTGGCAGCACACAGGTGATGCATTTTGTAGGATTCAGGCTCCCCTGAGGTGCCTGATGTCCTTACCAGTTTTCCTCTTCTGCCTGGTAGGAGCGCGTGGTGCCAGAGGACGCTGGTAGATGGCTGTGTTCAGGCCTGCTACGACTGCCTCAATTGTTTCATCCAGAAGAGAGGACATCAGGTACCCTGGCACGTGCTGTGGGGAGGATTAGAAGTTACACCATACAGGTACCTAAAGTTCAGCAACATTTGCTTATAAAAGCATTTGATAAAAAATGGATTTGAGATTCAAATGAGGAAACCCTCACATCGCCAAGCTGCCAGTCAAGCAATTATGTCACTTTTTAAATTTACTGACTGGCATATTAAGGACCTTGTTGTTCAGCCTCCTGCAGAGTTACATGCATGCTCCCAGCTTCTCACTGTGCTTGGAGGACAATTTACACTCCCTCAACCAGTGGCATTATCCTTCATTCAACTCAAGGTATGAGACAAAATAAGATGCACTTTTGTTCAGAGACAAAGGCAATAAGTAACAGTGCCTTTCTAGGTATAGTTTGTAATCATCCCTGCACATTGAGAAGTGGAGCTAAGAACAGCCCTTGAATGGGAAGTGCTGGGTTCCCAGGATTACACTACGATGGAATAGTAAAGTCCCCTGGCAGCACCCCTCTCACCCACAGGAGATGACTCCACACTACTTCTAAAACAACAAGTAGGGAAAGAAAGAAAAATAACAACAGTTACCTTGCAGAGTCTTTCACTTCAAACAACACTTTCCTCTATTTTTTTTCAACATATAGCCCTGACTATTCAGCTGTAATTGCTTAACAACAACAAATCTAATTCATCAACTTCTTCTATATTATTAATTCTTCTAAAGTTAAAATTGAAACATCTGGGTTTGGAAACAGTGGGGTTTGGCAGTCAAATAATATCATCTCCACTATGGAGGACATAAAGAATTTAACAACTGCTAAAGCATTCTGGGGTCCTTCAATCAAGGGAAAATGTGATAAAAACTTAAGGTGAGCTGTATCTTCGTTCATGGCAGCTATCTCAAACTATACTTAACATGGTTAAGAGAGGGATCATGTGTATTTGGGATACTCTCCTGCATAGATTCTCTAGTACTGTTAATGTGTTTGAACACACGTGGCCACACTACTGAGGACACTAACATCTGTTTTTTTCCTCTTCTAACAAGGGACTGATTTTTGCAAACACAGAAACCTTAAAAATACAAAATTTTTCTCTTCAATTGGGCTGAAGGCAATCAACATGTTCTACTGCCATGGGCAAGGAGGTAGGAGGACAAAGGAAAATAAATTACTTTCAAACAAACATGCTAAAAAACCAGAAGTGGTGCACAAACTTTGTATTAATAGCCACTAGGAATAAAAACATAATTTTCCTCAAACCAGAGGGTGATAAAAATGCAGGTTAAGAGAGGAAGCTGCTGCAGCATCTCAAAATAGAGCATCTTGGTCATGTGCTGTACTCCATTTGCACATGCTGCACGTCTCAGATTAAAAGGGCTCCTCCACAACTACTAACCAGCGTGCTATGGACAGTGAACACAGACAGCAGAGCTACTGAAATGGGGGCTGATTTCAGTAACTCTTCCCCAGGGCTCTTGCAGAGGCTCCCTGAGAAGTCCCCGTGGATACCCGGATCTGCTGTGCTGTCGTTATGCGGTTCCTGTTCACCGTGGCGCGGACGCGCTCGCTCTGCCGAGTCCTGGCTATGGCCCGGGTCCGGACGTGGGGGCGCAGCCTGCTGGTGGTGGGGACGACATCGGCCATGAGGGCAGCCACCTCCTCCTCACTGACATGATCTGCATCTTGAATGAGAACAGGCTGAGGTTACTTGTCTTTCTACAGGTGAAATAATCTGAAGAATTTCAGACAAAAAAGAAATCAGCATTCCCCTTCTTAAACCAATTACCCCCGCAGGCAGCCATTACCCTCTCGAAAGCAAATGAGCACAGACACCACTGCTTCAGACTGTTACCACAGTATAACACTTTTCTAGGTAACAGAAATTGCTGCTACCTTGTCAATCTGAGGTCAGGACACTAATAAATTCTTTCCAATGTAACACAGTGCAGTCACACTACGGTGCTGGGATTGCCTTGGAAAGGTTAAAGGATGCTTACGAGAAGCAGCTCCACAGGTTGTAACTGCAGACGAAAATCTTCATAAACAAGATCTTCTTACCAGTCAAGAGTTCAAGTCTAATCTTAAGGTTCAAGAGAGAATGCTTATCAAAACAATTATTTGAAACAGATAAAGCCAGGAGGTTAAACATGTCTTCAAAACACCACATGATTCACATTACCTAACTTGGGAGAAAAATATTTACACTTTGACTGGCTACCATGAAACCCTTACCTGCAGCACCACTGGCACCCAAGGGGGCACAGGCAGGGCAGAACCATTCATCTACAGGGACTTCACTCAGAGGAGGATTAAGGCATTCCATGTGATACCTTGAGGAAAAAAAAAGAAAATCAAACAATATGCTCCTTACCAAGGGAAGACAGCATTTTACTTCTATTCAATGCTACATACGGCAGACTCATTTTCTTAAGCCTGAAACTATGGTTTATGCATCTGCTTCTACCAATCTGCAGAGAAGCAATGCTACCTGATAGCTATACAAGGGTCTTCAGTTCTAGATAGTATTTTCATCACTTTAGGCTCAAAAAAATATCAGAAAACTGAGCATTTTCCCTCACTGTGGGGTGAATCACTTGCCATTTGAACCCAAGCTGCAAGAAATGTGCAGAGCCAAAACTGATGGTGGCAAGAGAAGTACAGAGGTGCTGGGGAGACAGGAAACAACATCAGCTTCCTGACAACCAACACAGTATTAACAGTACTTGTACTTATGAGCATTTGAAGCAACTATTCTACATTTTTCTAGAGTTAATCGCAGCCATGGAGAGCTAGTAAAGACTGCAAATTCTTTTATCAGGAAGTGCTTCTGAAGTGCTAACTCTACAGATCAAGCATATATAAAGAACTTACTCTAGGAAAAGGAAACAAAAATCAAACACCTGTATCAAACTAGAAATAATATATTTAAAAATTATAGTAACTGTAGGGAGATCACATAGTAAAATCTGAAGCAATACCCTGAGCTGAGACAGGCTTATGGAAATTCAGAGAGAACTTAAATATGAGACTTCAGATAACATCTATGAAACACTGTTTTGGCTTAATATTTTAAACTCAGTGTTCTGATGATACTCTTAACAATCTTTAGCGTTCCTGATTTTGTCTTTTTCCCAGAACATGAATCAGTGCATACGTGTGTATGGACAGTGTATCAGTGTGTATGGACACAGAACACAAAGGAAAAACTAGACTTACCAGATGTCTAGTTAGCTAGCTAGAAGTAATTTTTGAGAAGTTATTTTACATACTCATTGCTAGCATCTCTCTTTGTTCAGTGGGTAACTTCTGACATCTTCAAACTGACAATGCTGGAAAACTGATTAAGCAGCCCAAGGGCTTTAAATTCTAGTAGAAAACTGTAGGGCCAAAGTTGTGTTCAAGTATATTCACGACTCTACTTAAACATTCATCTCATTAATCAAGGAGGGGGCAGAAACAGAAGTAAGCAAGAGTGACAGAATCATTTAAGAGCTGTGGCTGTAAAGAAAAACCTCAACATTTCACAAAACTGTGGATCTCAAGCACTTTTCCTGCACAACACTATTGCCCAGTTACTTGGGACAAGTCATGCATCCTCTCCTCAAGGAGACATAAAGGATATAAGGTTCTACTCTTCAAACACCCATAAGTTGCATGGATAAGCACAAACACCTTCATAATTTGAAGGTGTGGTCATCTGTTTTGGTGCCCTGCAGCCTTGATGTGAGCAGGACTCTCCACACATATGCTGCTAAATGACCAAAAAAGGATCCATCACATCATGGGGATGGATGTCTGCACTAGAACACATGGATACACGGCTGGCCACGTGGTGAGCCTGAAGAGAGCAGCAAGGGGCAGCCTGCATACCAGACAGTGCCTGTGGACCAAACTCTGGCCACGTGCAATCCTGCAGATGCTCCATTCATTCCAGCCTCTTACCCTGCATCGCAGCCATCACAGAGCAGCAGGCGATCCTCGCGGTCACTTCTGCCACACACCTCACAGAAGGTTGGATCATCCTCTCCATCAGTGCCCTGAGTTTTCGTGTTCTCAACAGGAATCTAAATAAAGCAGGGATTCACAGCTTATGCAGAATGTGGCATTTTTTAAAACCCATCATCATGCTAATGGTAGTACCTGCAGCAAAATCTACAAGTGAAGGAACCAAAATGGCTGTTACACACCAGAACCTTCACTTAGTTCTTTCAGCACACCTAGGGCACGAGCAAATGCCTGACAACATCTACTTAACTTGCCTACTGTCAGGCACAAACGACTGTAGAAAACTGCATTTTAAGAATAGGCAAAACAAAACTCTACTAATAAGATCAAAAGTAGTCAAACAAATAAAAAGATGCCAAAAACGAGACTAAATAAGAGAGCAAACTTTGCTGCCTCCCGTATTACCTCAATGTTAACTCTCATTTCTGTTAAAATGCAAACAATAATAAACCATCAGTTTATGAATGCAAAGCATCAAACCTTTAAATGTCCCCTGGAAACCAACACCTTTCTGATATCAATTAAGAGCAATGACAACTCTTTAGTATTTTTTTGTGAGCTATTGCCGGCACACTCAACCAGAGCCTTTCAGGGCTCTCCTACTGCCTTGTGCCTCTCTCCCCCTCCAAACCCAACTGCTACACAGCATTGCTGGCAGCAGGACATAAGGAAGAGATCATGGATAGTCGAGATTATTCCTATTCATCCTATAACAGCACTTGAAGAATGCGGGGCACTTTCCACATGCAGACAGGGTTATTCATGCAGAACAGTTTTCAGTCAAATGTCCATTATACAAAAGAGGCAGCTACAAAAAACACCCTTTTTCTGCCACCACAAATGATGCCACAACACAATATCGCAGGAAGTAAGGTGTAGGAGGAAGAAAAATCATCACAGCTCCTTAAAAGGCAAAATCAAAATAAGTAAAAAGAATTCATTCAGATACCAAGTATTACATAAACACCCTAGAAGTGTAAACTTTTGAATAACAACGTTGTGCCAAATGGCCTGGTTGTTTGCTACAGTAAAAGGCTTACCTTTTTTAAGATTTTACCACCAAAACGTGCCCGAATGTTAATGTAATTAAAGAGGATTCGATCCACTGGACAGGAGTTTGCATTCTAGGAAAAAAAAATAAGTTTCCCGATACAGTTAATAAGTGCATCACTTGATTCAATTCTTAACAAGTAATCTTAAATTATTAATGTAATAAGCATTAAATTAATGTAGTAGTCATTTTAACAGCTATTGATCTTGACATTTTAAGTACTTAAAACTGACTTATCTGGTTTACAAACAACACGTTCCATCAAGCATGCATTTTTAGAGAAGCATTTATTTTACCGAAGCAATTTAATTATTATTCAATTGCCAAAGCAACATCAAAGTTCTTCCAAACATTGCCTTGAAATAGTGCTCATGTTTTAAGGCATTCACTTCCCTTTGGACAAATGAGCAACTAGAAATGGTTTAAAAATATATTCAGTAACAGCGATTTATTTGCTTTTTAAAAAATTTAATCACCACTGCTACTGCTGCATGCACTGTAAGTTTTGTTGTAATTCTCACCCTGGATTATGACTATGGCAAGCAACTCTGACTGAAAACTGAATTCACAGCAAGCTGCTGATTGTCAGTATTCTTTCACATCTTTTCTATGCTTAGATGTTCAGGGTTGCAACAGATTCCAATCCAGTGGTCACAACACAGAATTCAAGAAAACACAAAGACAGATATACAGAGAAATATATATATACATCCAAGCATAGAGAAAAATTAGTATCTCAACTTGAAAAAACAAAAGAACTGTAGATGCCTACAAACACACTTGCTTGTGACCTTATAGCTTGCAGAGAACAGAACAAATCAGGATGGGTACAAGAAAAACAGATCCAAACTACAAACATGAATCCTGCCAAGCAGAGCAGTAACTCAAGTCTGTTTAAAAGAGCTTAAGAAAGCAAATACCAATATTAAAGTGTTTTATTCTCATTACAGCACAACAGCATGATCACAGGGGATAGAGCAGAGCACACCAGAAGGCCACACCACAGGACATCACAGACAAGACAGCTCACCTTAGACCACTCCACGATGCAGTCCAAGCAGAAGTAATGGGAGCAGTTCTCAGGAGTCCCAACAGCCTGATCCCTAAATGTGTTGAGGCAAATGGGGCAGTTTTCACCATCCTCATCAGAGGAGATGCTCACTCCGTTCAAGTGTGCCTCTGATTTCACAGAATCAGTCATGCCTTCCATAGTGGCCTCACTTTCTTCCTCCTCTTCTCCCTCCTCCTCATCGTCTTCACAATCTTAAGAAGTGAGAGATAAAAACCAGTTTGTGTGTGCTGCAGGGCTTCAGCAAAGGGGGCAGAGGGGGTGGGCAGGACAGGGTTCCAGTTCACAGAAAATTCCAAGTAAGCTTATTTTATGAGGCTGCAGGGGTCAAGCAGTCTCCCCAGTTTAAGGCAATAATTTTTGCTGTTTTCTTGCTTCCTAAATCCCTTCACTAAAAAGCAATGGATTACTCTGGTGAAAAATAAAGCCTGATAATGTAAGTAGTCTTGTAAGAGATTAAAAGCATAGACACCAGAAAAGCAAAATATTATCTAAACAAGACAGTTAAGATATGTTAGGCTACCACTGAACAATGAAGTTAAAAAATAAAGTTTTAAGAAAGTTACCATGTACCCAACTTTTGTTTTTTTAAGAGACATTCCAGAGGAAAAGTAGCAGCAATACACTCTACTGCAGAAGAGCAAATGAAAGATTTCACCAGTAAAATATGATTTTGTGAGCCAAGGGATCTAAGTGCCTTAGAGATAGCTTAAAGAAGCTTGATTTTGAGTAAAACTAAACACTCAGCACACGTTGTTGAAAAGTGTTTTTATTTTTGGTACAAAATACAAAGATGTGTTAGACTTTCCTTAAAACCTGAGAATTAAGCTGGTATTTTCAAGAAGCAACAAAAAGTACCTAAAACCCTACTTTTGAGGGAGGACTGGGGATGGCTGTTATTAGGCTGCCTTTTTTTTTTTTTTTAATGGGAATGGGATCCTTGTCTTTTCTACCGAATTCTCCTGTCTGGACATACCAGCCAATACTCTGAATGATGGATTAATAAAGCATTTTGGCACCTGGCATCAATTTTTTAGTCTGTGTTTGAATTGGTCTAACCAGTAACTTGGAAAACTGTGCTCTTGCCTTCTCAACAAACTTTAGATCTGATAAAATCTATTTTTGTCTATCCAAATATTAATTTGAGCACAGCAGTTTCAGAAGTACATGTATCTGCAGAGTATGTTTTCAGTAAAATTAACAAATTCAAATAACATCCACACTCCTCTTTCAAATAAAAATTACTCATGTCATCTTCCATCCTCCCTGGGTATTACAGCAATAATTTATTTCCAGAATCACAGCCTTCACTTTAGAGCCCCATGCCAAAGCAAACTAACAAACATGCTTTTCATAAGTGAAAAAATAGCACGAGCCATTGCTGCAACTTTGACTTTTTTTCCTCCTGACGGTGGGGCAGAGTTCATTCCTGCTGACTATAATTCCACTGCTTTGGGTAGCAGATAGTCTTCAAACATGCAAATGTTTTAAAAGCTTAGAAATTGGGCACTATTACTTGTTTGATTATTACTGTAGGATTTTGGCACTGACCTGACAGAGCAGCATCTGTGGATTTACATTTCATTGTTAGTTTCTGGAGGAACAGCCTTCATCTCACTCTTCCTCAGTTACTAAAAAATGCCTGTTAAGGCACATGAACAGACCTTACCTTCTGTTTCTTCATCTTCACTTTCTTCCTTGTCCTCCCCACCTCCCTCTTCCTCAGTGTCATTATCTTCCTCTTCACTACCAGTATCATCTTCTGAATCCCAGCTATTTCCACCATTGCTTTCTTAAAAAGAGAACAGAAGAGAAGAGGAAATACCTATTTGATGCAGACAGGCAGAACATGTACCAGAACCCCTAATCAGGCCATTATGGACGAAGTAAACTCCCAAATTTCTGCAGTGGTATCAAAGCTGCCCATCTGGAGAAACTCCAGGGATACACACACAAGCAATGAAGCCATCAGAACAAAAAAATAGTCAGGAAATAGGTGACAAACGGTCACAAATACATCTTTACCAGCCTTTTGAGGGTAAATCAATAGGTTCTGCAACCTCGAAGCAGAAAGGTGCCCGTGCAGAGAGGCCGCATTTACCTGTTTCGCTGAGGAGCGCCAGACACGGCCTCTTGCCCTTTCCCAGAGCGGCGTTCCTGTTGATCAGCTCATCCTGGCTGTCATCGTCCATGGCGGGACATGGGAACCCCTGCAGGGTGGCAGAGGCAGGGAGGGCAGGCAGCACCTACAGAGGCAGGGCCGGCAGCAGGGCAGGCAGCAGGCTGGCACGGAGCAGGGCGAGCAGCAGGCTGGCACGGAGCAGGGCGGGCAGCAGGCCGGCACCGAGCGTCCGACGCATCCGCGGGACCTGAGTGCGACAAGGGACAGGGCTCTCCTACCCACTGAGCAGTCTTGCCAGCCTCCATTCAGAGGTAAGCAGGTATTGCTCCGTGAGGTTTCACAGCCCTGCTGAGCTGGATGAAACCAGGTGCTTGTGGAAATCAGCGCAGGTGAGAGATTCAGCTTTGTCTTGGGCTCCTGGATGACAGCAAAAGGTATAACCAGAACTCCCCCCTGAAAATAGCAATAGAAAACCTACAGACACTAAAACATCCCATGGACCAGCAATTCACTGCAAAACCAAAGGGACCAGAGGCCCTTTGAACAAAGCCTAACAGGATGACAATATGTTTTTTAAATCAAAATACTCTATCTTGCCTGACTGAAAAGAAGGATAAAGATCATGTAGCTTAGGTCCTTTATTAAAAAAACAAGTGCCTTTGCACAGCTCTGTCAAGAAATAGGGAAGTTGAAGACCCCACAACCATTATTCCATGGAAAAGATAAGACCTGATTTAGTGCATATTAATGCAATCACATTAATGGCTGTGTATCAGCACAGACTGGCAGTAAAACTGACAGATACTGGGAGATGTTGCATGATCCAAATTCATAATGACAATCAAATCAGAGCTTTTAACACATAATGCCACAAAGCATTAAGGCAGACAGACCCCTGGCAAGCTTCTATAAGCAAGTAATGAAAATATATAATTAACAGACACTTAAAGCTAGGCGTCATATCTCAATATGAAAAAGAAAAGGATTCTTTTATAAGAGTGGTAAAGAAGTTTCAATCAGGTGCTCTTCTCCCACTCTTCCTGCTCCCCATTACATATTTTGCATATTAAGAGATTTTTTGGAACAAAACACTATGTTTTATTCAAGTGCTCTTAATCTGTACCTTTGCACACTCCCTCTTTAGGCAACACAGCACAGCTTTGCACCAGAGAGCATTAAAAATGTAGGTTCTACTAAACTAGACCAAACTACAAATGGAGTCTTCAGTGCTCAGGGAAAAAAACCCAACAAACTCAACAGAAAGAAGACTGAGCTTCAACACAACTAAGTTCCTGTAAAGATTTCTCCTAACTCCAGTAAGAATCTTGCCTAAAGACAGGTTTAAATTTTTAGCTAAATTTGTGGCTGTTAACATGAGTGTTTAAAAAACTGTTTAAAAACAATTTATGTTGGCTGAAAATACACAGACTCATCAAAATCCAGTCACTCCACGATGCAACTGAAAAAATACAAAGAAACACACGGAATTTTTCAAGTCTCAGCAGCGCGTACATATGAATTATTCAAACTGAAACTCAATTATATAATATCCTCCCAAAAGCTCAGTTAGCTACAGCAATGCAAAATTTGTGGTGACGTGACAGGCAGGACACAAAAAGGGAAGGACTGGCAACACCAGCCGCCCAGCAGGGCAGTGGCAGGCACGTGTTCCTTCCGTGTATTTGGATGCTGTGCAGAACCCGGGCTCCTTCTCCATGGGCACCTTGTGGGAACGGAGCGGGTTCCTGCTGAGCTGGCACTGCCACACCCAGCCAGCCACGGCACTCCTGAGGATGACCAAGGCCAACCACAGCCACGGCAAGTAAAAAACACAGATAAGCCTCTACTTCACTATGGCCATTACCTTGGTTTCCCTGCTCTCCAGTCTTCCTTAAAGCAAAGCAATAAGCACAGGGCAGAAAAGATCACTGTTTCAAAAACTGATTCCTACGAGCCACATACCAACACACACCTAGCTACATTTCCAAACAGCATGCATTTCTTCACTGTAGTGGAATAAAACCACTACCTGTGATATTTTTGCCTTGCCACCCCATGGAAAGCTATCTTTCGGGCACAGAGGCGAACAAATCAGCACTTGTGACTTGACAATCTAAACTGACATATTTATGCTGCAAATGCAAGCTTGTACTTTGCTCAGAGGCAAAACTCCGAGTTAAAGAAAATCTGGTATTGCAGCAAACAATCAAGTGTTCAAATCCCGTCAGTAAAAAAAGTCTGTTTTGTGGCTAGCTGGAAACTGACAAGGAGAAACCAAGCGATCAAGAGATGATGTAAATTTGAGATTTCCAAGCACATCACAAATATTACTTTACAAACAACGTTTTCCAAACTGGGCAGCTGCTCTTAAGAAAAAAAGAAGGAAAACGTGATTGACTACACACCTAATGCAAGGGGCTCCTTCATTTTTTTAAGAACAGGAAGCAGCATTTCCAAGTAGTTGGGTTTTTTTATGGGAGACATTTCAAACAAATTGCCACTGTGAAACACAAACACATTCATGATACACTTCAGAGAGTTCACCCACCTGTACAAAGGTGGGTTTTCTCCAGCACTTACCATATCAGAATTTTTCTAACGCCCCTGAGCCAGAACTAGCAAATATAAAATAGATGGAAAGTGTTTTTATTATTATGTTAACCAAGAAGTTTGGTTAAGGAGGGGATGGCAGTCATTCCTCCAAGGCAAACCTTAACTCTGCACTTCTGTAACACAAAAGGCCAAACTGCTAAAAAGCAACCAGTTATCCCTGAAGGGCCATTTGACTCAGGCAACTACAGCTGCTTTTAGTTTTGGGGTGTACAGGACATGCCCCCATGGCAACCAACCCCTTGCTGCCAGGTCACTTGGAAAATCCCATGGTGTGCGGTACTCTCCATACAACCCTCCAGCTGCAAGCAGCTCCCACATGCACCAATCCTCCCTTCTGCATCCCACTTTGTAAGCCTGTTCAGAGGAATTTAGGATGGAACACGGATGCAGGGTAATCTGGCCAGAGATCCCTTGTCTTGTACTCAATACCACTGATGCTTTCAGCAATCCCCACTTCAGCTCCCCAGGCAGGTGCCTCACCCACTCGCACAGTGTATCTACCCAGTGTCCACATTACAGCTTGCACACAAGGCTGCCTGAAGGCAGGCACCGTCCTCCTCCTTACCATCCTCCTGTTTTCAAATTCTCATTTAGAGTACCCTACACAAACACTAAACCACAGAAGCAACGAGTGCGTGCAGGTGTTCGATCACTGTACTCGCACCAGCGCTCTCCGCTGCCCTGGTTGCCTTCCCCACACCCAGCTCAGTAAGGCCCAGGCAGGTTTGCTGGCAGGGCTGTGTCCCTAGGGCAGAACAGGCTCTGCTGCAGGACACGCTGGAAGCCCAGGCTTTGCTACTAAGACAGATCACATTTTTACACAGAGATGCCTTAAGTCATTTTAATAGTACACTCAAAGAGCAATTACAAATAACTTCTTCAAGCTGTATTAGCAACAGGGCTTTCTGTTGGCTTCAACAACAGACAAGATTAAGTGCTTCCTCCAGAAGTGTTTATCAAACAAGCACTTCAGCAAACATTTAGCTTTTTGAACTGAAGTCCTTATGCATTACCACAGATCAGCATTTTAATGTACTTGGAGCATGTTCCAGCGAGAAGGCAAGCTCCAGCCATCCAGAGGAGGCACAGCCTGCAAAGGACACGGGAGCTCCTCCTCCCCGGACACAAAACCCACAGAGCTCCACCACAGAGAGTGCCTCTCCCAGCCACTGGCACCTTCCCCATCCTAGCACCAGCCCATCTCCTCCTCCACCAACTTCTTAGGTACTTTCTGCATTTTTTAGAAACAGAAGAGCTACTACAGATGGCATTTACTTTCACCTGCTTGGGTAACAGTCAGGATTATTCACAGGTGAAAAAAAGTTTCTCACAGAATTTACTCACAGAGTGGTTTTGAATGCTGATCTAATTACATGGGTCAGTACTGAGCCATCACGTTCTAAAGACCACCTATAACTAGATTTAAGCCTACTGCATTTTCAAACATATGGGCTTTCAGTTCTCATTGGCACATCTGCTTTATTGGTTTGTTGGGGGGAGGGGTTTTGGTTGTGTTTTTTCTTGGTTTTGTTTTTCTTGCCCAATCAACTAAATAATTTAGTTCTCTCCGGAAAAGCAATGTCACACATCAAAAATCATTTAACTTTGTTTCCAATTTCATATGCTACATCCAATGAAAAGAAAGTAAGAGCTGTCAAAATCATTGTTGCACCCAGCTGGAAAAAATCTGGTTATGGTGTGACTACTATCTGCCATCACCACATTCCAAAGGTAAATTAAGACAACTTGGCAGGGAAATAATTGAGATTAACAAGACACTCCTACAGCTCAGACTGGTGCACTGCCAATGTAGCATGCACAGGGAGCTTCAAAAAAGTCCCCTGAATCTAAATTTAGATCCCTGTTTAAATTACAAAAAAAAAAATTTAACTCTTAAATACCCCTAATCAGAACTGTCTATGCAATAATTTAAGTGGAAGCATCTAAGAACCTAACAGATAAGTCACAGAAAATTAATCCTGATGTAGGTAAGGAAGTGCTTATCTGCCACCCATCCTTGACCTGCCCTAAAGTTAGCCACCCTGAATTCCAGGATGAAAACTGCCCACCAAAGCTTTCCCAGGAGCTGACAATGCACTCTTTAGGGAGTTTGTAACGCAAACAAAGCAACACACAGGTTTTACAAAAGCATTTTGAAAGTACAGCATCTTACCCAGAGGATCAGCTAAGCATTTTGCACCTCTGTATTCAAAGCAGCAGCCAAGCTTTATGGGATTCCCAGCCTCCAATTCCTTGCAGCCACTGGCTCTGCTTCCAGCTGTGAATTAACTATTCTCCAACTCTGCACATCCTCCTCTTTCTTAACAGCTTCTTTTCTTAGGAAGAGTCACCCTTACTGGCGAGTTCCCTTTCAGCATCAGTCTTTCACACCAGTCCCATCTTTAGCTACAGCTTCCCCTGCTGTTAATGGGAATGACTGCGGGAAAATAAAAAACCACCACAAAAACCAACAAACCCAAACAAACAAGAAAACCCAAACAAAAAGCTCACACACTTTCATATTCTGTGCACAGCCCTATGGAGAAAGACCCACCGACCTACAGGAAAGGAAATAACACCACAGACACCCCTGAAACACACCAGCAACACACTGCGTGGGAACAACCTGCAGGAAAAGCAGGAAATGGAACTACAAAAATGCCACCCACCCCACTGTCACCAAACGTGGGGTGGCCAAAGGAAAGCACCAGTGACACAACTCAGAACCTCCCCGTAAGCACAGGTCCCTCAAGGCAAAGCTAAGACTAAACGTGGCCTTCTGATAAGCTNCCCGGTGCCCGCTCACAGCCGGGACCCCGCGGCCGCCGCGCCCCCCGGAAGCGCTGTGGAAACACTGGCGGGTCACGGGGCGGCAGCGGGCGGAACCACCGCGCCTGCGGCGGGGGGGGCGGGGNCAATTCCTTGCAGCCACTGGCTCTGCTTCCAGCTGTGAATTAACTATTCTCCAACTCTGCACATCCTCCTCTTTCTTAACAGCTTCTTTTCTTAGGAAGAGTCACCCTTACTGGCGAGTTCCCTTTCAGCATCAGTCTTTCACACCAGTCCCATCTTTAGCTACAGCTTCCCCTGCTGTTAATGGGAATGACTGCGGGAAAATAAAAAACCACCACAAAAACCAACAAACCCAAACAAACAAGAAAACCCAAACAAAAAGCTCACACACTTTCATATTCTGTGCACAGCCCTATGGAGAAAGACCCACCGACCTACAGGAAAGGAAATAACACCACAAACACCCCTGAAACACACCAGCAACACACTGCGTGGGAACAACCTGCAGGAAAAGCAGGAAATGGAACTACAAAAATGCCACCCACCCCACTGTCACCAAACGTGGGGTGGCCAAAGGAAAGCACCAGTGACACAACTCAGAACCTCCCCGTAAGCACAGGTCCCTCAAGGCAAAGCTAAGACTAAACGTGGCCTTCTGATAAGCTAATACACGATTAAAAAAAACAAAACAAAAAACAACAAACCAAAAACTCGCACGCAGCTCCTGATTCGTACTCGTCAGCCGAGCTGGCTGAACTAGCGGATAACTTCTGCAACACCCGTGTGTGCCCACAAACAGTGGGAACGGGTGGGAAGGGGGAGAAGGGACGGGGGAAAGGGAGAGGCGCGGACACAACACGCCGGGAACATTCGGGGTTTTGTTTGGTNGGCGGGGGGGGCGGGGCGGACCATTCGGGTGACGGGGGGGAAGGCGGCCGCGGGGATGAACCATTGCGGAGGGGGCGCGCGGGCCGTACCACTGCGGGGCCGCGGGAGGAGGGGCCGCCGCACCGCTCGGTCTCCGCGGGCAGCGCCGGTCCCGCTCCGGTGCTTCCGGTTGCTCCACGGAAACAGGGTTGGCAGGGGTGACCGGCATCCCTCCGCCGGTGTCTCCGGGCTTTGTGGGGGGAAAGCGGGGCGCAAAGGCCACCGTGCTGCGAGGCCAGCGCGGGGCCGCGCTCGCGGGATGCTCCGTTCCGCTCTCTCGGGGCCGGGAGCATCCTCGCGCAGCCCGGTCCGGCCCGTGCGGTCCGTGAGCACACGGATCAGTGCTAAATACCTCTCGCAGGCCGCTGCGGGTTTTTTCCCCCTCTAACTACTCTCGGCTGGGCCCGACCCAAATGTTCCCGTGGCGCTGGGTGAGCGCACGCACGTAGAGGAGGAAGGGCTGGTTTCGCGCTGTTCCTCGGCCGTGCGGCTCTGCCCGGGCTGTCCTCGGCTGTCCGCCGGCAAGGGGAGCGCAGCCCAGGCTCTGCTTGCTGGCGACGTGACCCAGCGCTAACGTGCGTGTCCTCACAGACACTCGGGGCATTGTCAGGAATCAGACGGGTACCAGGGAGAAAACAAGGTCCTTTTCCAGAGAACACAGAGCGGGACAAAACCCGCGCCAGCCTTACTGCTGCCTGCCTGCTCGAGGCCTGGCAGAGGGGCGAGGCGGCAGGGACAAGGGCGAAACCCCCTGGTGATGCCCCAGCCGGTGGGCACGCACTGCCTCGTGTTGGAAACGGCAAGATCGGCGCTGCAGGGAGGCAACTTCTTATTTGCACCTCAGTTCATGCGGAGTTTGCCAGCCTCCAGGGATAAGACCGGGGGCATGTTCCCCCATTTGNTTCGTACTCGTCAGCCGAGCTGGCTGAACTAGCGGATAACTTCTGCAACACCCGTGTGTGCCCACAAACAGTGGGAACGGGTGGGAAGGGGGAGAAGGGACGGGGGAAAGGGAGAGGCGCGGACACAACACGCCGGGAACATTCGGGGTTTTGTTTGGTACCCTCGCTGTATTTATACATGCACTTGGTACGTTTATTTAGGTCTCTGCCGCCGCAAAGGCAGCTGGATGGCTCCCAAGCCTTGCTGCTCCCGAGCCCGCTCGGCCCTTCTGCATCCCGCGGGACGCTCCCGTGGGAATCCGGGAGCACCCGGGGCCAGCCCGACCCGGGGCTGCCCTCCCGCGGAGGCGTCTCCCGCCGGAGAACAACGCAATAAACAGGCTGTCGTCCTTGCTGTTTATGGGAGCGACACTAAAGAGCCACCGGGGCAGTTCCTCACCGGGGCAGTTCCCCGCCGGGGCGGGGGTCGGCCTCTCCGCCAACTCCCACGGCCCGGNGGGGCCGGGAGCATCCTCGCGCAGCCCGGTCCGGCCCGTGCGGTCCGTGAGCACACGGATCAGTGCTAAATACCTCTCGCAGGCCGCTGCGGGTTTTTTCCCCCTCTAACTACTCTCGGCTGGGCCCGACCCAAATGTTCCCGTGGCGCTGGGTGAGCGCACGCACGTAGAGGAGGAAGGGCTGGTTTCGCGCTGTTCCTCGGCCGTGCGGCTCTGCCCGGGCTGTCCTCGGCTGTCCGCCGGCAAGGGGAGCGCAGCCCAGGCTCTGCTTGCTGGCGACGTGACCCAGCGCTAACGTGCGTGTCCTCACAGACACTCGGGGCATTGTCAGGAATCAGACGGGTACCAGGGAGAAAACAAGGTCCTTTTCCAGAGAACACAGAGCGGGACAAAACCCGCGCCAGCCTTACTGCTGCCTGCCTGCTCGAGGCCTGGCAGAGGGGCGAGGCGGCAGGGACAAGGGCGAAACCCCCTGGTGATGCCCCAGCCGGTGGGCACGCACTGCCTCGTGTTGGAAACGGCAAGATCGGCGCTGCAGGGAGGCAACTTCTTATTTGCACCTCAGTTCATGCGGGATTTGCCAGCCTCCAGGGATAAGACCGGGGGCATGTTCCCCCATTTAGATTCCTCCCCGAGTCCATGGGCGCAGCACAGCGGCACTGGCACGGCACCGAGGCGGGCACGGAGGGCAGCCCGTGACGCTCTCCCGCCGCCCGCCAATGCACCTCCCTGTCGCTGCACACATCGTGGCTCTGGCACCGCCGCGGGGACTGGAAGCCAGCTGGGAACAAAGGGAAGAGCTGCAGGGCTGGGATAAGCGGGAGCTCTCCCCGGGACAGCACCGGCCGTGTCAGCAGGACATTTCATCCCAGAGATTAAGGGCTGAGCCACGAACTTGTTTGGAGCTGGAGGGGGAGCGTGGGCTGAGGGCAAACCCAGCAGCGCTGTAGCGAAGCCCTTGGGCCCAGGGCCTTGCCAATAGTAACCATCCTGTGAGCCGGGCGGTCTCGCCGTTCCTTTAAAGACTCGGACGATGGCACCTCCGGAGCGAGGGCCCGGGCTGCAGGAGAGCGCTTCGCCCGCCCAGCAGCGCATCCTCCATCGGCCGTGCGCTCAGCTGGCTCCGCGCCGGCCCTGCTCCCTGCTGCGTGGTTTAACACAGCAGGCAAGGAGGTCCGAGCAACATCCAGAGCTTGGCAGGCAGCTGTGCAAGCACCGCTTCAAAACACACTCAGTCCCTGTGTGCTTACAGTCAGGAGAAGGATTGAAGGATTTTTTTTTTTTTTTTAAGTAAAACCTGGAATGTATAGTACTGCCTAGAAGAAGAGGGACTTGGTGGAGCACAGGAGCCAAGGGCACGGTTGTCCTGTACCCTGTAGAGCAGCTGGCAGAAGCAGCAGTGCTGCTAGGGAGGTGTCAGGGCAGTACCCAGCCATGTTACTTCCCACAAAAATACCTATTTTATAGAAAAGAGTATTTTCCATGGCTGTCCCTTCTTTTGTGTTGGCTCACGCCCGGAGGGTGGAGGGGTCGGTGTGCTCCGCAGACGATTTCTCTCCAATCCAGGCACCAGCCCTGTGCTGGGGAGGATGTAAAATACGTGACTTTTCCCCTACGGCTGCTGGGTGAAAACAAAAAACCCCCACATAGCACGCACACAAAATGACAACAGAGACAGCCTGTCATTGTGCGGGCTGTCACGCAGAAGAGGGGCTGTCCCCCCATCCCCCCTCCACACCGGCAATGGGAGAGCAGAGCCACGGATGAGTGTTAAAGCGCTCCAGCAGAATATGTAAGGAAATCCTTTCGATGTGGAATTGCCACCGGCTATCAGGGAGCCCGCGCTGGGTTTTGCTTCCAAATCTTGCTGCAGATTGCAAAACACCCGTCGGAGCCGGGACGGCTGATGCCGAGGGAGTTTTCAGAAGGGATGCCGAGCTCGTGCCTTTTGCCGGACAGCATGCATTATCAGTTCCCCAGGGACGAGGCGTGTGGCTGCTGTTTGGTCAGCGTCCACATCCGCACCCGATGTGGTGTTTTTTCTTGCCCAACAGCAGTCTGAATGAACCGGGGGGTCACAACAAAACGTGCCCGCTCCGCCAGACGCGCTCTGGTTTCCGATCTGGTCGAGGAGGGCGTGTGTGTGACTTCGGGCAGATGGGAGCCAGCCTTCAGACTCGACGCCTGGCTCTCGGAGTCTCCAAACAAGACTTTTGCCACTACGGGACATCGCTGCGCCCATCCATAAAGCTCTGTCTTTGGTGCTTGGCAAATCCTCCTTGAGGTACACTAAAATTTTCAGCATTCCAGCTGTTTGCTTGGCTGCGGCTTGTAGAGTGATGGGCGGGAGCGAGCTCACCCCATGAGAAGGTGAGCGCTGTTATACTGAGGATGTACAGAAAACCTCCAACTGCACGTCCCTTTTTTTTGGGAAGTTGCTGGAAGCAGACTCCCGGGGCCGAGGGACCACCTCCACCCCCTGGCACTGCGAGGGGCATTCGGGTTCGCCACACGCCCAACTCAGCGGAGAACAACGGAGGGGGGGAAACATACAAAAAATTAATGTGACACGGTGCCATTTGATGCAGCGAAAGGAGAGGCGGCAGTGGCGGGGGCGGCCGGGGACACCCCGACTCTCCCCCCGCCCCCTCGCCCCGTCCCTCCCGCACCGCCTACGTGCGNAGCTGCGGGGCGCCGCCGGCCCCGGGTCCGCACGGGCCAGCCTGTCCCGGGGGTGGGAGCGCGGAGCTGCAGCTCCACGCGCCGCGGAGCCCGGGCACGGCGCGGCTCCCCCCTCCCGTNGGCACGGCCCCGGCGGGCCGTACCATGGGCCGAGCTCCGGCGGGGGCGGAAAGGGGACGGAGGGGAAAGGGGGAGACGAGTGGCGGGGCCATGGGGGTGCAGTGGGGAATGGGCTCCTCGNGCCCGGTGTCGCCTATGCTGCAGACGGGCCCCGCCGCTCCCCCGTCACCCTCCAGGAGCAGGTGAGCCACTGACTAACGCACATTGTGCTCTCGGCGACTCCACTGTGCGTGTGACAGCGGCTAACCTGCTCCTCGGACATCACTGTGCGGCCGCCTCGCCTCCCCGGACCCGCGCCTCGAAGCCTCGACGCCCTCTCGGCCAGCCAGGTGAGGGGCTCCGGCGTGCCAGGAGTCGGCTCCCCCGTCCGTCGCCGCTGTCCTGCCTCCAGCGGTTGCCCGTGCTCGGCTCTGCGGACTCCCGAGGCGCTCGCTGCCGGGAGTGCCCCAGGATCGGCCGCAGTCGCAGAGGGCAGCGCGAAAAGATGGAACACTGCTGGCAGCGGGGCTCGGCGTGTCCCGCGGGAGCGGAGATGGAGGGAACGGGCCGCGGCGGCATGTGGGTGCGAATAGTTGGTGGTGAAGTTGTTCAGGAGGGATGGCGTGCCCCGCTCTGTTCTCATGCTCTTCTCCAAAGTAAATAAGCGCTAGCGGACTCCGTACCAAGTTAGAGACGCATCATCCCGGCCGGTGACGTCTTGAGACCCAGTCAGTGACTAACTGGACTGCTATTGCCAAGGGTGTGTTAATAGAAGAAACTCTGCCTAGTATTGCCCTGGATGAGTCACATTTAAAGAGAGACTCTCTAGTCTGTTAAAGGAAAAGCAGAAACGAGCCTCACTTTCCTTTTTTGTTGCTGGTTTTTTTTCCATCCCACCCCTCACCTTTGCTTGCTGTTTACTTCATCTTGTGCCAGGGCTCTGTTGGCGCCCCGGCCCTGGCTGGGCATTTGCAGAGCTAGAGCTGCCTTGCCCAGTGTGCTGTGATGTCACGCAGGGGACTCTGACTTCATGGCCCCCAGGAACAGGAAGGCGAGCCAGGCAGGGACTTTTCCAGCCACCCACGGTGGCTGTCACTAAAAACGGAGGAAGTGACGAAGCAGATGGCTTCTCCTACAAACTTATCTCTTGTCATTTTTCGGCTGGTGAAGAAGCTGGGTAGTTGAAAAGTGTATTTTCTGAAGAGCAGCACAGCTTCATTGTCAGCTGAAGTTCCTAATAACCAGCTAGGATTCACCACAGCTGCTGAGGTTCCCTGGAAGGGCTCAGATGTTTCCCCTGCTCCCGGGGCTGCTCTCATGTAGCCCTGGGCCGTTGTAAAGGCTTGGTCTGAAGGAATTGGCAGTGCTCTGGTCAATAAGTAGTTAATTGCACAGAAGGCAGAGCAAGGTCCTCTGTTGGTAAAGTGTTTCTCTGAGAAGTTTTGCCTGTCCCTATCTCTCCTTCACGCTCTTATCATTTCTGCCTCTGGGTCCCAGAGGAACATCTGCTCTTCACAAGAAACTCAGCTCCCTCTGTGCTCTGTGTTTCCGTAGTGCTCAAACAGCCTGGGAAGATGGAAAAAACAACCAAAGTTACCCAAGATGCTTTCATGTTTGTTCAGAAGCCGAATGGGCTTTTTTATTTTTTTTTTAATGGAGACAGGTTGTGGGGCAGACAAGTTTGCAGCTGTCTCAGCCCTGGATTGCTTTTTTCTTCCCTAGCTGCACCTACAGCATCTTCCCACTGCTGGTCCCGAGCAGGCAGGAGCACAGTGTAGCCACACAGAGAAAGGGAGAGAGGGAAACCCAGTGCAAAATCCATCCGTGTACAAGTGTGTCTGAGAGCTGAAATTGGCAGTCCCGCTGCCACCCCATTTTATAAGTGACCATGCACGTAACAAACCTGTGTCTGAACATAAAGGTGCTTTGTTTCTCTTTGAATGAACAGCCCTGCGTTTGGGACTGTGCTGGCTGATGAGTTCACCCCAGGAGATGCCTCTGGCAGGAGCAGCTCTGCAGGTCGCCTGGCAAGGCCTGTCCCAGTTCCCATGAGCAGCACTATGGTATGAATGCTTCCCACTTCCTGCTACCAGTGGAACCATCCTGTTCAGCTCCAGTAAGCAAAAGGAAGGGGTTGAAGTGAAGTTTGTTTGGATTTGCCCTTTTTTGTGTGTGTCTTCAGTAAGTGGGGGGAGCATCCAGCTCAATTCCTGTTCTTAACATCCTTCTGGCATGATTGAAAACTAACCTGCTGTGCTGTCACCTGAAGTCTTCAATAAATGTGCAAAACCAGTGTTTGAGTGCTGATTACTGTAATCCAGGGCATCAGACCAGGTGAAGAGGAAAGCTGTGCCTTCTCAGTGATGTGTCTGATTGCACTGCATGCCTGGTTCCTCCCATCTCTTATTTTGCCTCTGTGGCCAGTGAAGGTGGCTTGAAAAGGAGAGCAGAAGGGTGTGACATGGTTGTCCCCCAAGCAGAAAGCCCAGCATCAGCCCTTCTGTCCTGGCCTAGCTGCAGGGTGCTCCTGAGCGATGAGAAAATACATCAGGGCTGTGATGCTCCTTGATTTCATGTTTTTCAGTAGCTAATAAACAGATTTGTAAGATGGTACTTAGCTTGGTTAGAAGAGTAGCAGTGTGCTTTCACTCTGAACTGTGAGATTTTTGGGTGAGAGGCAGGGGAGTGCCTTACAGGAGGGGAAGATGCTGAATTTCAGGCCTATTGAGCTGAAGGGACTCTTTGTGCTCTTCAAAGATTTTGTTCTTGTTTCAGCTCTTCATGGAGGGAAGGGAACAGGCCTTACCCTTCAAGCACCACACCAAGAAGCGCCTGTTGTGTTCTGTCCATAACATGTCCCAGTGTCAGGTGAGCACCACCAAAGGAGCAAGCTGCTCTGTGAGGAGTAGGAGTACATAAATTGTTTAAGAGGAAGTCAGTTAGTTAAATGCAAGCAGAGACTTATATAATACATCCTAAAAAAAAAAAAAAAAATTTCTGCTGGCAGGAGGTTCCATTGGGAGAGAAACTTGCTCATCCATAAACAAGAAAATTTCCCAGCCTCCTCTAGTGCTTTTTGGTTTGTTTTTTTTTCAGGGCAAGGTAGAATGCAGTCAGTCTGCACTCTGAGATGGAGAAAGAAAAATCATCATAGGAGAGCAGACAATGCTCCCTGCATGGGCACACACACCGGTTCAAACAGCTCTTCTTCATCTGCAGTGAACTATGCTGGGAGAAGCTGTGCAGCCAGGAGCAAGCAGCAGAGCATCTGTACACCACTTGGGGAGCAAAACCAACAGGCATTTTCTCCTCCAGACATTCACACCTTTCCTTATGTAACTGGTGCTGAAGTGTGTGCTTTAAAAGCTGCTTGCCAAATCCAGGGGCTGGGAGGCAGCACAAATGCTTCTAGCACTCTAGATGAAATTGAGGGGGGAAAAAAAAAACCAAACCCAAACACCCAGGAACTTGTACAAATATGTAACTGCAACTTGGGGATGGTTCAAGTGTCTGCAGCAGTGTTGCCTTGAAGAAACTGCACTGGCCTGGAGCAGTGCTGGCACCCAGCCCACCATCTGATGAGGATGGTGAGGAGCTGACTGTCCAGGATAGAGGGGTGAGGAACTGGGACCATGTTTCTTACACAATATTAAAAAAAAAAAACCAAAAAACCAACACCTAAAAAAAATCAGGTAGTGCAGCCAGGAAAAAGGCACCAGGGAGGCTGGAGGTGGCTGAAATACTCTTCTGAATGGTGCCTTGTGCTGACAGAACCTGCAGATTTATTAAAAAAAAAAGCCAACAAAAAGGGGGGTTGCTTACCAGTGAAAAACAGGTGTATCCTTCACTTTGTGATTTTTGGGTGGCACTAGAGCTAGCCAGGAGAAGAATCTGAGGAGAGAGAAACTCTGAAGTCCATTCCTGCCCACTCCAGGGAAGGAAGAAGCTGCCCACGGTGCCTGAGGGACATGGGGACACGAATCCCTGTGCAGCCAGGCACAGCATCCTCGAGCCACCCTGCACGCTTGGATCCCTGCCTTGCCCGCGAGCCAGTTGTTCCCTCTCCAGTACGCGCCGTACGCAGGGCTTTTGGTTTGTTTTTTAAGGGAAAAAACAATAATTTATTTGCTTTGTTTTAATCTCCTAACAATGGGTAATGGTAATTTCTTCCTACCACTCTGTAGTGGCCTAGAAAAGGACAGCATCATCTCCACTGTAGCAAGAAGGCTTGTCCCAGGGCATAAAATTTTAATTAGGAACAATCACGCAGCCTTGAAATGGGAATTGCGAGCAGCAAAAAAGTCAAACCATCAATAAAATATTCAATGGCAGAAATGTATTATTGACACAGACTTTAGAGCAGCTAAAAGCGGGAAGGCAGGGGAGCGGGTATTGAGCCTCGCTGCGTTAAATAACAGGCGGGGACCCGCCCAGCCGGGCGCAGGCCCCCCGAGCCCGCAGGAATATAGGTCACCCTCGGCTGGGGAGCTCCCGACGTAACACAGCAGTTTGATTACCACCTCTGCCCCACGTGCACCACAGCAGGGACAGAGTAATCAAAGCAATTTACTACCTCGTGAAACACTGCTGGCCTAGGCAGCAGCTAGGTGATGGTGGGTAGGACACAAAATGACGAAAATCTGTAAAGAGCCAGTCTTGAGCTGCAAAGAGTTAGCCCCTGGTCATGGCCCTCTCGCTAGTCCCATGCCTGGTTATCAGTGGGGGACACAATGGATTTACTCTGTCTCCCACCCATGCAGCAGTTCCAAATCCCACATGCCAGCCAAGGGGCATCAGCTGAAGGGCCAAATCTGCTGTGATATATATATTTTAAATCCTTATTTTCCACACCCTCCCACACCTCCCTCTAGGAAAGACTGGTGCTGGTTTGGCCTGTTATGATTATGACTGAATTATGACTGAATCCACGAAACCAATAAATAATATATAATCGTAAGAGAGGGGAAAAAAATCCCCCAGACATTCAAATTAATTTTCTGCCCCCATTTGGAAGTACCATCGGTGATGACCCTTTTCTCTTCCTGTTTATTTTGCAGAAGGCAAGGCTACAAATGTAACCCAAAAAATGAAAGATGCAGTTTTAAACCTGCAGAGGTCAGTTTTTTGGGATATGCAAAGGATGTCCCATGACACACTGAAATCTGGCCACATCCAAGGCAAGTGGGTTTTCTACACCTGCTTCTCCCTCCCCTCCCCAAGCAGCACTGAAATGCTCTTTGCAATGTCCATCACCCACTTCTTAGCAAGGCAGAATCTTTAAAAGCAAGAGTCCAAAAAAAAAAAAAAGCACATGAAGCCCAAAAAGCAAACAAGCAGGGGAGAAACCAAATGCAGCTGCATGGAACAAACACATTTTTAACTAATTTTCCTTGAGATACATGATTTAAGGAGGAGGGTGAGGAGGAGCTTCAAAAGCAACCCACCCAAAAAATCCCAAAAGCCCCAATTCAAAAAAGGCAACTTTGAAACTGCATCTCCCCACTGTGGCAGCTCTCCAGTCATAACCTAAGACATAGCAGTACCAGTGGATCTCCCAAAAAAGCAAACTTTAATCCATTAATATTACTTGATCAGCCTGCTGGGCTGTGGTGGCACCTAGAAAATCAGCTTTGAGAGAGAAAGATGTCCCCAGGGTCAAGAGCTCAGCAGAAGCTCAGGGGAGATGGTGATGGACAGCAAGAGCTGACATTCCTGGCTGATGTTATCCACGTGCAGACAAAGGGGCTTGGAGGCAAATGGGAAATTTTCCCTTACCTGCTCCTGTCTGCAGCTGGGCGCCACCCCCTTTGCCTCCTGTCCTAAAATGCTCTGAGCTGCTGCTGTGCATTATTAAAATGTTGCCATGTTTCATCCCAGAGATGGCCGCATCTCACCGGAGACAAGCCGCATCCCCTGGTTGTAAAGCACTTCACGATTTAAAAAAAAAAAAGGAAAAAAAAAAGAAGAAAAGAGCACTGTGTGCACAAGAGGCAGTCGGTTATAAAATACTCACAGCTTTAATTCGGCAAATAGAAAGAGATGGCTTGGAAACGGAAGAGGCGGCTGCGGGGTGCGCAAACCGCTTGGACGCGTCCGTCAGGCGCCGGCAGGGACGGCTCAGCCTGGCCACAACAGCACACTCACACTCGCTTTGCTCAAATCCTTTCCCAAAGATTTATTGAAAATTGGATCTGTGGCGCACGGCATTTACATTCGCACAGGAAGCGGGGTTCGATGGGGAACGCTGTGCCCAAGTCACATTTTTCGCATACGACACGTTGAAAACTGGCTCAGGGATCTCCCAGACAAACTCATCCCCTCCCCAAACCGCTTTGGTTTTGCAATTAAAATACAAGGTGACCCACCGCGACAGATGAACAGAATGGTAACTACTGGCCATCGAGTTTAAAAAAAAATTAAAATATCAGGGAAATGTCACCAAAAGTATTTTGGTCCTGTTCCCCACTCACACCACCACCGGGGAAGGGCTCATTCTGCAATTTTTTACTTTAAAAAGAAGTTGAAAATTAAATGAATTTAAGAAAAACAACTCCCGCTGTGTGTTTCCTTGAAGCATGGTCTGTGGCACCATAGAAAGTGGTTTCTCCTACAGGTTTCTTATACACATAAAAAAGACAGGCCAGAAATTTGTCTTAAAACTGCTTTTGGGCCCGCCCTGCCGCCAGTGAAGAGGCTGTTTGTCATGGCCCCACTTGCAGTGATGAGTTGCTGTAAAATCTGTTAACTTGCTCCATCCAGGTGAGCCTCCACGTGGGTCTCCACTGCAGCTTCGCTCCCCTAGTCAAAGGAACAATGACTTTTCCAAATGCATGATGGATCTTTTCAGGAGGCTATGCAGAATGGGTGAACTGCTGTTTTCTGTTCAATATAGAAACTGCTTAAAAAAAAAATAGAAGGGAGTCGCTTTCATCCTCAGGGGAAGCGGGCTGCTTTGTGAGATCAGTCTCTAGTTTTACTTTACAGTCCGTAAAAATATTCTGTCTGGCCATCCACATCCATTCACAATATAAAGCAGTAAAAAAAAATATAAAATATATATATATATATATATATATAATATGGTTTATTTATACAGTTACACTTTGAAGGCAATTGATTCTCCACTGCCTGGGCCCTTCTACCTCCAGATGCTCTGCCTGGCTGATACAACTGCAAGACAAGAGAAAAAAAAAAAACACCTGAGCAATCCCACCATGGTGGGTGAGCACTTGCAAAAAGGAGAGTGGAAAACAGGATGTATGTGAGCACAAAGCCTGGACCGGGAGACGGGAATGCGGTTGCCGCAGTGTCCTGAAGGATGGGTGGATGTATTGGGCTGTGTGGAGGATGGCAATAGGGTTTTGCTGAGGCAAAGGTGGCATGGGTGGGAGTAGGATGCCAGGGTGGAGGCAGCATCACCACAGCAGGTAGGTGTCCCTTCCACAGCTCTCTTTTGCTGCATCCAAAAAACAGGTGCAAGATGACAAAAGAGTCACAGGAGGTGGAAAGGGTTTTGGGATGAACTGGTCACTAAGGTGGAACAAAAGCAGCTCCTGTGAAAGACAGGAGACAAGTTCTCATCCTAACTGAGCAAGGTCTTAATGCTGGGGGATACAGAGTGGCAGGAGAGAGGATGAGAACCATCCTCCACAGCTCCTGGCAGGGCAGAGAGCCAGGCTGCCAGTGTGTGAGCCCCTGGCAGCACAGCAGAGACTGCTGGAGTGTGAGCTCTGCGCTTCCTAATGGCATCTATAAATAGCTCTGGCCTCCCACCACCAGCACACGCTTGCTCTCTGCAGCCCATTTTGGGCAGCAAAAGCCTCTCCCCTCTTCCCACCCATCCTCTGCAGAGCGGCTCGCGCTCCGGGGCCCCACTGGGACATACGCACCCTCGGGGTTCAGGCTGGACACCAGGGGCTCCGGCAGGGTCCTGGGATGGCCGAGGAGCTGCTTGGTGCTGACCTGGGGAGGCAAGTCTGTACCAGCGGTGGGAGAAAAACCTACAGGATGGGGAAAAACATCCAGCTCAGGCAGGGCTCGAGCCTCCCAGGCTCGCTGGGCACAGCCACTGCAGTGCCGCAGGGCGGTCATGTCACCCGCTCTGGGTGCTCCAGAGGAGAAATGACCAGGTTCTTTTCCATAAGACCCCCCCGCTGCCTCCTCTCATGCCTGTGAGGATGCAGACAAGGCCCTGGGCACCACCCTTCCCTCACCAAACACAGAAAGGTCATTTATGGCCAAAGGATGTCCCCACCAGCCCACAGCCCCCAGGGACTGACGCTGGCCTTCAGCCACCTGCCTTCTGCTGCAGCCGCTGTGGTGACATGAGCAAGGCTGTGAAGGGAAGCTCCCTGCAGCCACCTCAGCCCCAAAAGCAGCAATGCAGGACCTGACTCCCATGCATGTCTACGAGCAGCCCCCAGGCTTCAGTGGGGAGGAAGGAGCCCCAGGGGTGAAAAATCTCTGAAACCCCATGAAGTGGTGAGTGAGTGCCATGTCAGCACACAAACCCCCATCTGCCTAATCTCAGTGCCCAGGGGAGAACTGGTCAGCTTTGGGGCTGACCCTCAGGCAGGAGGCAGGGAGCGGGCAGGGGTCCCGCGGAGCAGCCCCCGCGGCCGAGCCAGCGGCAGCGTGCTGACCTCCGTTTCTCCGGTAGGCTGGCAGCTCGCACGGGCTCGGCTCCGGCTGGGCGTCCTCCTCGGACCTGGCCTGCAGGACGGTCACCGTGGCCCCCGTCTGCTGAATAAACTGCTGCAAATTACACTGCCTCAGCTCCTTATTTAACTCCTCCAGCTCTTGGGTCTGGGCCTGCAAAACACACACCGAGGGGGGGACAGGGTGAGCCGCATGTTCCCCCCATGCCCCAAGCCAGGCAATCATCTGCTGGGGTTGCTGCCCTGCTGGGGCTCACCCTGCCGGTGCCAGCAGAGGGAACCTCAGGGCTACTGAGGCTCAGCCGCCCCTCTCTGAGGGCTGCAGGAAGGGAGGTGCCCAGGCAACGGAGACGAGGAAGACGCTGGTTTGGGAACAGCCCTGCTCTGCTGCATCTCCACAAGAGGGTGCGAGCAGCCATCAAACGGCGGCCGCCGTGCTGGGAGATGCCAAATGCAAATGAGATGCTCAAGGAAAGATGCTGAAAGCATGGACAGCCTGGGGAAAGCCTGGCTGGATAAAAGCTTCCCCGTTTTGCTCCAAAGGGGACATGGTGGGTAGAAGGCGGGAATCATGCAGCCCCTTGACCCCTGATGCTGGGAGGCTGCAACAGGAGAGCTAGGGGGGGACATCACAGCTCATCCCCAGAGCTGCCATCTCCACACTGCACAGCCCCACACCATGAACCCAAGCCCTGCATGGTCAAAAGACTTTGTGCACAGGCACCATGGAGACCTGTGCTATGCCCTTTGTGACTCCTTCATCCAAGATGACATTGACCCTTGTGCTAATGCCAGCAACCCCACACATGGACCACTTGCTCCAGCACTATTGTCTGTGCTGGAGTGAGGTGATGCTGTGCTCCCAGTGCACCAGTCAGAAGGAGCATTAGCCCAGATGTAGCTTGCACAGAGAGCAACGAGTGTGGGACCCCACGCCAGCGGGGCATGGGTGGTGGTGTTCCTCTGTCAGTGATCACTGCTACTGAGAACTGCGCACCCAGTCCTAAGTTCACTGGGCAGGTGGAGTAACCAACCCCACTCAACCCATTGGTCTAATGTGTCTGGAAAGCTGGTCCCACCCCCTCGTGAAGGTCTTACCATCCCCATGGAGTGGCTCAACCCAGTCCTATCTACCTGCAGATTCTTTTCAGCTTCCTCCAGGGCCTTCTCCACGCTGGCCAGATTGCTCTCCAGCTGGGTGCCTTGCTTGACCTTGGCCTCCAGGTCCCTTTTCATTTTGGTGGCCATGTCCTCCAGCTCTATGGGGCTGGGCATAGAGATCTCCTTTCCCCTCTTGGCCCTCTCAGCCATCTCCCATTGGATCTCCTCCTGCAGGGCTTCAGTCCGGACACTCAGCTCATAGATCCTCTGGGTGTACTCCTCCAGGCTGGCCCGCAGGCTCCTAACCCGCTCCTGTCGCTCCCGCTCGCACTCCTTTTCCAGCCGGAGCTCACTCTGCCAAAACTCCTCCTCACCCAGCTCCGTCTCGTTCCTCCGCACCACTTGCTCCAGATAGAGGATCTCATTCTCCTGGCCAGCAAGCCGGCTGCGCTCCCAGAGCCGTAGGTCCATTTCTAGGGTGTCCCCATGGGCCTCCAAGGAATGCAGCTGCTCCTGCTGCTGCAGCACTCTCCTAAAAAGCTCCTCCTTGGAGGGCTGGACAACACCACCACCCTCCAAGTCTAGCCCATCCCGTGTTTGGTGCCTCCATCGGCCCACGGTGAACAGGTCGCTGGAGCCTGTAGGACCCAGGCTGAAGGTCATGGATTTTTTCGGCTCCCTAGAACGGGGTCCGTCTATGCTGGTGAGCCTGGGCTTGATGGGCAGGCTGGCCCGGATGAACGTCCTCTCGGGAGCTTGGGGAGCGCCCTCCGAGGAGGGCCGCTCGGCCATGCTGGGGCCTGTCCGCCGCAGGATGAACTGCACATCGTTGGCATACTGCCCACACTTGGCCAGCGACTCCAAGGGACACTCCAGCGGCAGCAGCTGCCGCTCCTTCTCCCGCAGCTTCTGCACCAGCACATAGCGGCCCGTCTGACCTGCCGGGAGGAGGTGAGCACATCAGATCGGGAAAGCAGAGGCCAGCATGGGTGTGCTGAGGCTGCTGCCCCACAGGCAGTGCTGGTGGCATTCCCTCCACCACAGAGCAAGACCTCCACCCACCCAAGGACTCCTCCTCCCAGGAAGAACCTGCAGATGGGGCACCCCCCAGCAGATGGAGATGACTCACCAATGGCTCGTGCCAGGGCGATGACCACTTCTTGGCAGGTGGTTTGCTCTGAAACTCCACACACGACCCTCTGGATCCCATCCACCCAGACCTTCAGCTCCATCCCCACAGCTGCCGGGCCTCAGGTGCTCTGGGACATTGCAGGACAGGCTGCCTGTGGGGAGAAAAGAAACCAGGTTTCCATCCCAAGCCACTAACAAGGAATACAAGGCACTTTAAAAGCAGTGTCATTAAACCATCATCCCATGGGGTGAATCCTAGACCAAGAAGTTCTTCGCTGCCACTCTGTGCACAAGATTGCACTTTGCTGGTGTTATTAAACGCTGATATTCATCTGCAAAGGAATTTTTTTTTCCTTTTGTCATGTCCGGACAGTGGGTCCAAATCTTCCTGTGGTGGGAAATGATGAGATTTGTGTGCCTGTGTGGTGCCCAAAAGATGCCCAGGTTATTTCTGCTGAGAGCACAGACTTTTAATGGGTTTACTGGACTTTCACTGCAATTTCTCTGGAAATTTGACAGAGTGGCACTGAGGTATTTTCTAAACAACATTGGAAAAGGCAGATGAACTGCTGGCTGCCCGCTTTTGCAATGATATAGAGGGAACATGCAGATAATGCACATTTTAATCTTTTCATATTTACATCCATCTCAATTTATCAGAGAGAGATTAAGAAATTAAAATAAAGCCTCTTTCTGAACAAAAACACGACCAAAGGTAGGGTTTGGGAGGGGTAGCCAGGCATAAACACCCATGACAAAGCCCAGGCTCTGACCAACACTGGACCCAGCTCAACTCCCATCCAGTGGGTACTACTAACATAAAACAACACCTGTTAGCCTGGGCACACCCAACTCCTGCCTCTTCCAGCAGCTCAACGACTGCAACTGGCATAAATTAAAAAAAATTAAGCACAGGCTGTAAAGAACTCAAATATTTGAGCTTAAGTGTTTTCAAACACCGTGCAAAGATATATCTATTTTCCCTGATATAACACTGGTTTTGACAGTATCATCTTTGAGACAAGACTCAAAGTCTTGGACTCACAAGTCTTGGATGGAATAACACACACTAAATTTTCAGGTCCTCCATTGAGGGGCGTCACAAAATGCTTTCCCAGCTTCACCTGGCTGGTCACAGCCCCTCCCACTGTTCCAGCTATCCCAAGTCTGCAGCCAGGCTGTGAGAAAGCTTGACCTTAGGTTAAACTCCCCTTCTTCATTATTTTTTGTTGCCTACTTGAGTAATCAAAGGGAGGGCTTGAAGGGTCCTGTCTCCGGTGATGAGGAATTTTAATGGTGGTGTGAGAAAGGCAAGGAGAAGCCAAGGAAGACACGGCTTCGTGAGGACGTTCTGCGCAGGTGCTGGGTCCTGCTGGTGCCACCTCCCTGCCCACCTCTAAAACAAGGGCACGGAGCAGCCGTCACAAATACCTCAGCGCTGAGCTCATGTTTGCCTTGGCTGAACGACCGGGGAAAACTGTGGGGCTGAAGGACACCTTGGGTTCAGCCCACCTCCCTGTAAGCCCCAAACCACTAAAATTTGCAAGATAGAAATTTCAAACTGCGTTTTGGCACCATTCCCCAATCCTGTGTATTCAAGGCTGTCCCCCGGCATGGAGCAAAGTCCAGGTGCCACTGCGGCACCACCCAAACCACCCTGAAACCACTGTTGTTCACCACCCCCAACCTCCCCCTCAGCAGCACCCTAACACCAAAACCAGAGTGCAACACACCCCACAGAGCACGCCCTACACCCCCCCCTTCCCTGTCCAGGGACCAAGCTAGTCTCAAATCCAGCTTCTTGTGCCACAACCCAGTAAGGGGGCCAGGAGCTTAAGAATAAACAAGAAAAAGAACCCAGCTCGTTGAGTCACACCAAACAGGCTCACCTTGCTGGCAAAATCCAGGGGCTGCCGAGCGCTGTGGGAGCGGGATGGCTGCCGGCACACGGGTCCCGCCACCTGTCCGGGTTCAAACCAGGCACCAACCTCTGGCCCCGCCTTGGCCGCCGCTCCAGGCAATCATTTACCAGCAGCCCGGCGGGCGGCACAGCGCTGCCAAAAAGCTGGGAAAGAGGCAGCCAGCTTTGCTCCCCATGCAAGAGAAACCCCCCCAAAAAGCAGCCAGGGCATAATCCCCACCACATTCTCCAGCACCTCAAAATCCAATGGATTTTATTGCTTTCTTAGATGCTTGCAAGCACAGGGGGTCCTTGCTGTAACCTCTGGGGGGTTTGGGAGTTGTCTCCAGCTTGCTGCCAGATACAGGATGTTATCTGTCCCTTTGAAGGGGGCTAAGGGCTGCTCCCTTCCCTGCCTGCCCTCCCCCTGCCTTCTGGGGAAGGATCAGCTCCCACTCAAAACCAGTCTCACTGCCCCTCTTCCCCCAAATCCCTGGCCTCACAAGGGAGCTGACAGGATGAAGGTTCATCCTTATCTGAGGATCTCTATCTGCAGTGCTCCCTGATCCCCTCAGTTCCTGCTTGGGAGGGACATCACGGGCTGCACTCAGCATCTCATCCCCAATATTCCACCATGACAGCATCCCCCTAGTTAAAAGAGAAAACCCACCATAAAACCCCATCAGGCAATAAACCTAAAAACATTCACCTTGCCCCAAGCAGCACCTTTGCTGTAACCCACTCAGTTCTTTACCATCACTCAAGACCACAGCAGCTGGGGGTGAGTCTCACTGCCCCACCTGCAAATAGACTCCCCTCTTAATGGGGTTCTCTGCCGACCCCCTGCATTAATAGTGGGTGCCCTCGTTACACCACCAGTAGGAGAAATAATGGGATTTTTTTTGGGCAAGAATTACTTTTCTTGGGGAAGAGCAGCTTCTCAGCAGAAGGCGGGTTTCCAGCTGCCTCTGTTTGTATTTGCCCCAGGAGGTCTCTTTGATCATGAACAAGAAGTGCAGGCAGCTGCCAGGCCCTGCCCCAAAACAGCACCAGGGAAGCCAGCAGGTGGCTGTGAGTGCCAGGACACATGACTGCTGCTCCCAAAGGCCACTCATTTTATTCTAAATAATTTTTATTGGAAGCAGATTAACAAAATGACTAATTTTCTGTTCCCTTTCCCCATGTGATGGGTCCTAAAATTGAGGGCAGGGATGATTCATGCCATGACTTCAACAGATTTCCTGACTGAAAGTCAGAATTTCAAATGCTGACACTAAAAAAATATATTCCTTTAGAATTAAAAATCTCAGATCCTGCAGCTTTATTTTGATTCCTGGCACTGCTGTCTCACTCACCTCCCTCACTGTGTCCACCCCCTGGCAGGGAGCTGGGTACCAGGCCAGGTGGCAGGAGAGGAGCACCACAGGGAAGGCTCCCAAGAAAACCTAATTAAAAGTGAAAGGAATCCAGAAGACCAGACTTTTGTGTCAGGGTTTGGGCCGAGGGTAGGGTCATAAAGACTCATAGTTAATAAACTGCATTAGTACTTGAGAGCAGGCTGTGATGAGCCTGCCATCCATGAAGCAGCAAGATGTCCATAGGGACCAGCAGCTTTGCATCCCTTTGGATGCAGTGCAGGAAAATGCTGGGGTACTCTCAGTTGTTTTATTTCTACTTTGAACCTGACCCTCTGGCTCCTCTCCCACCCAATGCCAGGGGGATGCTCATCCCAGCTGTGTGCAGACACACCAATAAAAAACCCCAGCCCAACACATGAGTAAGCAGCAGGTGGGGAGGGGAGGGCTGGCCCTGTGCTGCATCCTCTGTGCTGGGGCGCTGGCAGGCTGGCTGTGACTCACTGCCCTGGATCAACTGCCGTGGTGACACATCCAGCAGCTATTTAATACTTCCTCAAGTCTCTCCCTGCTCTAAGCACTGGGCCCAGCTCCTGCAAAGGGGAGATGGTATTTGCCTACCTGCTGAATCCTCCGGTGGGGCAGAAGCCTCCCTGTTACTCTGATGACCAACACAGAGAAGATCCATAAATAACTGGAGCCTCCTGACAACACCTGCAGCAGGTTGGAGGGGATGGGACATGGTCTAGGTTTCCCTCCAGACTACGAAATGTGTCCTGCTGCCTTGGGACCCTCTTTTGGAGTGACACCACCTGCCCTTGGCTGAGCTGTTACAGGGACTGAGCAGTTCTGCTGGGCTTTCCATGCCATGTCCATCCCAGGACAGAAGGCAATGCCGTGGTCAGCACTGACCACTGGCCAGTCCAACGCTGAGCACGGATCAGCTATGGCAAGGTTTGATGCCATGGCACATCCCAGGCTGGCAGTTCCCTTGCTGGACAGAGATGACCATCCACATCTCTGAACAAGCTGTCTGTGCAGCAGAGTCTGGCAACCACCCACGGTCACTGCCACTGCAGCTGGGAGCACCATGCAAAGCCCCAGCCACTTGGTGCATGACCTTTCCACCATTCCAGCTGGTGCTGAGGATGCCAGCCCCAGGATCCTGAAGGAACACATCCTCTGGCCTGGTGCAAGGCAGCCAAGAGGGTCACCTACCAAAGGCAGCAGTGTCCTGTCCTTCAGCGTGGGGGCCATCAGGGTGCAGCTGGGACACTCGCAGCACAGAGCTCCAAACTGGAGCAGCAGATGGGTTACTTCATCCCAGCACAAAGAGTTGACAGGGGTTAAACAAACTCAAGAGGTGACAAACAAGTCCTACCAGAGTGGTCACAGCCCAGAGAGGCAGCTCTTCATCCTTCTACCCTCACAGGGAGGGCGTGCAAGTGCTTCTCATACCTCAGGCCTAAGGAAGCCACCAGCCCTTACAGAAGGCAGCCAAAAGTACCCAGAAGCAATGAAGCAGCCAGCATGGGGCTCTAATTCACATCCAAGCAGCTTATTTAGGGGTGGCCATAATAGCACATATCCTCAGTTCACCCATCATCCCCCATCCAGCTCCCTACTCTGACATGCTGTGCCTGACAGAAAGCCCTAAAAATTGGCAAATTACCAAAATCGGTAATTTAACCCGAAGGTGCACTTTTACCAGAGATGTGTGGATGGACCCGAGCCCAAACACCCCCCAAAGGGTCTGCTGCCTTTCAATAGCAAGCAGCTTCTGCTGGGGGCATCCTACAGTGCATAATGCACACTTGGCATCAGCAAAAGTTACATCCGTGTTTCAAGGGCTTTTTGCACTAAAGGACATCAAAGGAAAACTGTCTTGTGGCATTTGCATGCTCGAGAGCTAAAGCATTATTTGAGCCAGAAATCACATACCACCATGAAAATCCTCTGACAATCCAAGGGGGCACATGTCCCACACAAGGACCCTGCAATCTTGCAGGAACTGCCCAAAGAGACAGATTTCTGGAGAGCCATAAGCACCGCACCAGCAAACCCCCATTAAGAGAAAAATAGAGGCTTAGAGATTTTCTGCTCCACTTCCTCCCAAAAATTACAGACCCATGCTAACGTGCCTGGGGAGGCTGGCCAATGTTGAGCAGGGCAGGAAGAGTCAGGGACAAATCTTGCCCAGGGCTGTGACGCAGAATGGGGATGGTCCTCAGGGTGATGGCCTTTGGCAGGGAATTAGGGGAGAGAGTCTCACATCATGACTGGTGTCAAAGACTCACTCCATGCCACCCTCACTTGCTAGGATTTCTGCTTTTTAACCCAAGCTTTTGGGTCTGCTACAGCATCAGACCCACAGGGAAATGGAAGAAACAGAAACAGCACTGTGAAGAAGCTGGGAGACCTCTTCTCTCTCTCTTAGACAAGATTAAGATTTGTGGCCATGCCAGGTCAGCATTGAGAGTCATATGAAAACATCAAGAATCACAGCCAGTGACATTTTAGGGATGATTACTAGTCAGTCCACCCTAGAGATGAGCCACCAACCAAAAGCTCATTATAAATTAAAAGCAGCAAAAACACCTCTCCACCTACTGCACACACTCACATTACAGCGTTTCAGCCTGGAAGCGGAAGGATCATCTTTCACACCTGCGTGCATCATGTTTCTCCCTTGCAGCACTAATGGCTACTGTCCATGGGGGGAGAGCTGGGCAGGGCTGGCTAGGAAAAAGTCTGCCCTAAACATGAAGGTTTGCAAGGGAACCACTAGCAGCACCTGCTATTCCAGTAACCATTACCATCACCCCCAGTCCCACATGTGAAGAGTGACTTCATGAAAGCAGCTGGAAATAAATCCGTAGGTTCTTCCCAAGGGAGAGAAGCAAAATTAGCAACAGTGTGTAGATTAGAGGGGAAAGAGGAAAGGCTTTTGCACTCCCATGCTCTTTTCTCTCTTGTGCAATTGAGTGCACCCTGATGCCATGCCCAGAACAGACCTAGCTTTGCCCCCAGTACAGGGGGCAGACTAGGTCTAGGTATCTCGGGGCTCTAGGCTGGTCTAGATTAGGTTCATCATCTTTAGGGATGACTCACAATCCAGCTCCTAAAAGACAGACTCTGAGGAGTACTTGCCTAAGCATCCACACAAACACAGCCATGGCACTCATATGCCAGCAGGTGCAGAGTCTCTGCTGTGTTCATCTCCCACAGCAGTCATCAGCGAAAGCATGGTGCAATTTGGGAGTATTCCCCTGTTATTACACACAGTCCATTCCCCAGGTCAGAACACAGCTTGTATTTCTCACCACGCAGAACACAGGAGGAATCTTGAGAGGCAAGAGCCTGCTCAAGCCTTGGAAATACTCCTCCCCAGCCAAAGAAGAGAACTTCCATTCCCCCCCACCTTCAAGGGCAAGGCCCAGCCAATGATGTCTCTCTCCCAATGCCTCCAGAAGAGACAGAAAGGACCCTCAAAGTGCAGCTTCCTTGAGATGCTCGCCCAGTCCAGCCCAGAGGATGAGATGAGCCTTGACCACCTATAATGCAAGCAGAGACAGACACTCTCCCTGTCTCCTGTCGAATTAATCAAGAATTTCATCCCCATGGGATTACAGGAAAATTCAGGCTCTGCAGCTGTCCTGTAAGTAGGACCAGGGACATAAAAAAGCCAAATGACCTACAAATATCGTCCCTCCAACCTGCCTTCCAGCCTCCTTTAGAAATGCTGGTGTCAGCCATCAGCAATCCTCTTTCCATTCCAATTCTCCTCCTACAGGAGAGGGTAATTAACAAATTAGCAAATGCACAACCAGAGATAAATCTTCCAGATTTTATTCTCCATTTCCAGAATAACTTGCAGTTTCCTACCCTGCTTCAGAAAGCAGCCACATGTCAAGGACATACTGCTGGGTGTCCAGAGTAGAGGATGCACAGATGAACATGCAGGTGTATGCTGTCACGGATATTGATTTATAACTTTGTAGGATTAAAAAGGATTTTAATGACCCTTTGCAGAGAGCTGAATAGGCTCCTTTCTCTCACATGCTCAGACACAAAGACAAATAAACAAGAGACTCAGAATGAATCCTGGCTGAAACCTTTGATAAGACCCTTGGGTATTTTAGAAGTCTCTGCTTTCACATTACCTGGGACATGACTAATTAGGTGGAGGTGCTATCAATCACTGCCTGAACCCACCCAGAGATAATAAGCTCTTTAAAGCAGTAAAATCATGGCATATCTCTGGAGAGGCAAGTGCATCTGGGACATCCATCCAGGGGTACAAATCACAGTCCTACAAGTGAAGGAAATCATGGCTGCATGACCAACACTAATCCCCCAAACTGCCTTGCTGGACTTCTGGCTGAAGGGGTTTTAATGCCAGCAAAGGGCTCCATCTCTTGCTCCATACATAGGTCCAGCACTCAATGATACCTGAAGGACCAAAATGGGATGGGAACATGAACTGGGGACTGGGCCAGCACCCCTGCCTGCACAGAGTGGGAGACTCAATAAAAATACGTTGTTTCTTCTGAAGTTTAGGGGCTTAATCCTCATGCAGCTAATGCTCACAGGGGGTCACTTCGGGGAAATAAGCACTTTTGAACTTCTTAGCCCAACTTCTTTATACTCAGCAGGTCATTAAAAAGCCAAATGAACTCAAAGAGGACAATACCAAGTCCAATGTCTCAGCCTAGGCAACCCTCAAACTGCATTAAGGCAGTCAAAAAAATACTTGAGAAGGAGTTTTGAGGGACAGCTAGTCCTCAGCATGCAGCATCTCAAAGATTCAAAGCAATGTTTCTAGCACTTCCACTCCTGGGTCCCAATGATGCTTCCCTTCCAGAGTGGGAGAGCAAATGTCCTTTTCCAACATATAATGGTGAGTTTGCAAGATTTTTAAAATACTATAAAGAGCAATAGAAAGGTCTTTTAAAAAAACAACAAAACCACTCAACTACAGGAATCCTTTATGCACAAACACCTATACAGACACATTTTCCCCACTGATGGTGGACAAGTGGGAGTACCTTGGATCATGTACGATGTGGTACAACCTTGTGTCCAGGCTGGGTTAGCCCTGGGAAAGCCTTGCAGAGCCACTCCTTTGGGATGGGACAAGCTGCCCTGAGGATCCCAGAGGAATCAGAGCAGGGAGAAGAGGAAGGAGAGATGACCTCAGAGCAAGCCTGGGAAACACCGAACTTTCTACAGGCACAAATCATCAAGCAAAGACCTGGGCATACTGGTCAAGAGTCCAGGGAGATCACGAGCAGCTTTCTGACAATTAAGCTGCTCCTCAGAGAAGAGTGTGTGTGTGTGTTTGTGTTGCAGGAACCAGCCAGCACCAATCACAACATGCAAAGAGGTCCACCCAGCATTCCCACCGCAAATATGTTTGGCTCTTAGCAGAAAGGAGCGCTGACACCTCCAAACATTGCCAGAACTTGGAAAAGAAAATAAAAATTGGCAAGTGAAAACAGCAACCACAAGGCCTCCAAAAAAACCAACACAACCCATCTTTATTCTTATGAAGAGGTGCCTATGGTGTTTATCCAACCTGCTGCACACCACCAGCTGCCTCAGGCAAGCATCCAGAGGCAGAGACCAGCTCCCTGCTGCACACTCACATTTCCTGGGGAAAGCATTGTTCACAGCAGGAATCATTAAACCAGCAAGAACCCTACAAGTGCTCTCCCTGTCAGACAGCTTCACAACACCATCTGGGTGCCAATGGTTTACCCGGGCTGGCAGGAATAACAGGGAGCAAAGAGGAGGCTGCCACTCACTGGGCTTCCCTGCCAACACAGCTACTCTCCTGCAGGATGCTCTAGGTGCCTCCAAAGTCCCTGCTGTGCTCAGGAGAGCAGTGCTAGGTCTAGCACCACAAAGGATGTCCATGGGAGGCTCTGGGCCCCAAAGGGCTGTTGAGAGCACTGTGACATTCCACTGTCATGCAGGAGGCACCTGAGAGGACACGGGAAGGGTTGAGCATGAGGCTCCAGAGATGAGGACCTCCAGCAGGTTCCGTGTGCTATATCAGGGTTAGGAAGTAGCAACAAAAGGAGCCTTCATGGCAATACAAGAAGCCTTCGTGCAATTGTCCTGAAGTTTCCACCTATGTGTTTGGTTAAGAAGTGTTTCAGGTTATTTCACCCCCTCCCCGAGCCCTCTTTTTTTTTTTTTTTTTAAAGCAACAAGTTATTCTAGATGACTAGCCTGGGGCAGCTGGAAGCACCCCAACCCTCAAGAAAGTGCTGACTCCAGCCCACAAAAAGCCAGACAATCAGCCACTTTTAGGAGCTCCTGAACTTGGCATCTGAAAAATGGAAGGACATAAAAATGTTAGCAGTCCTTTACAACAACAGGATTCTGTTAAAAACCTTCAGTGGGGCCAAGCTTAAGCTTTAATTTGAATACACAGGTTTGCAAGGGCATAGACAAGTTGGAACAGACGGAAGAACATCCTTTAAAAAGATGTTCTTGAAAACAATGCATACACACAGAGCTGTCACCTAAAGTGTCCCTCACGCCTTTATTTAAACTTGGGCACAGAGCAACCCATTGTCAAACAGCACCTGGATTTCTCCCTAGCTCACCAAAGCACCCAACCTCGCATGACTCCAGAAAATATTCTGCTCTGAAGCCTTGGCACACACAGCACTGCCTCCCAGCCAGGAAGGATTAACTCTTTGTCTGGAATTGCTCCCAAAGCATTCCCTCTCCAGCATACCGAGAAACAACAGAACATGGGCGTAGGTCAATTCTGTGCCACCACTGGAGGTTTTTCCTATTGAAGATGACATGAACAAGACAGGACAGAGAGATGCTGAAAAACATGGAAAGGATGAACCAGTGTGGACCATGCAGATGCACTCAAGCAATATTTCCCTGCAGCACCTGGCGACAGTGAAGGCAACCACAGGACACATCTCCACTATGGAGGTGGGCAATACACACATGTTGCCAGATTAGTGCTCAGGTCTGCCTCTTTAAGATCTGGGTAAAACTAATTTCCATGTACCTCTCACACTCATTTGCAAAGAGTTTTATATTTTACAGCAACTGGCATGCCCTTGCTGGGAAATTGTGCAGGACCCTGGGAACTGCAGAGCTCAATGCTGTCAGTGCTGGGCACCCATAGGTGCTGCAAGCAGCACCTCCTGGCCTCACAACTTTGTACAACATGGTGGAAGAAAGGCTTCAGGAAGATGCATGCACTTGTGGCAGCTTCTGGATTTCCATGCCATTTCTTTCGAGAGGGCATGGGGAAGCCAGCAGAGATATGCGGAGAGGGAGTCCAGGCATCGTGCTCAGGCTCCCCCAGCAGATAACGGGGATGTGGGAGGATTCCTGGCATTCCAACGGCATCAACAGAAGGTAAGAACACCCCCCCTTCCCCACAGCCCCTTCCCGAGAAGACAGCACCGGCACTGCCTGATAAGGAAAACAAGCAGCGTTTGGAAGACGCTTCCCACTCCTACCCACTGCAGATACAGCATGTGCTCACGGTTAGCTCTCTTCTCCCTGAGAAGAGCTGCAATTCCTGCCTCACGAGGAGCGCCGCTCCCCACAGAGCAGCCCCTCGAGGTGAGCTGACAGGTGTGTGTGCGGCACCGCTGCCCCACTCCGGCAGGCGCCAGGGCCCCACCATTTGACAGCGCAGCTCGGGCATTCGTGCTCCCACACGCTCCCGGGGCCCGGTGCCTGCCTGGCAAGTCCCGGCAGAGCGCGGGGCCCGCGCCGTTAGCACCGGCATCCCGGGGAGCTGGCCCCGGCCCACGGCGAGGAGCGGCCACAGCTCCCGTCTCGCCTCTTTCGACCATTTCTCGCCAGTTTCTGCCTAATTTCTCCTGAAATCAGCCATCCCAAGGGAAGTGCCATGGGCTGTGCCCGAGGCAGCCGCTCGGAGTGAGAGGTGCACGGCTGTGACCCTTCCTTTTGTACAATATCCTTGAACCCACGTTTGGGTTTTTAACCTGCAATTACAAAGCGCTGTTGCAGGGCAGGGAAAAAAAAACCAGGAGAGGAGCTCGGTGTCCCGTTCCCCTCCTCCTGCTCCCCACAGCTGGCCACAAGTGGAGTTACGAAACAACCTGCCAACCTGCCGGCAGAGTTCACGGAAGGCATCAGAAGTATGCGGCTGGAGCCTGGCTCTTATCGAGGAATTTAACCCCTCTCCTCGGGGAGACGGAGACGTCTCTGAAGGGAGAAAGGACGGGCGGTCTTGCCCCACGGATGCGAGGGGAGGAGGCTCCTGGCACGGCCATCTGAGACCCCCACGCCGCCTCGGCTCCTCCGCTGGGGGCTGTGGGCAGCGTTTGCAGCGCCGCTGGGGCCGCGGTGCTGCTCCTGCCAGCGGGGCCCGGCTGCACCGTGCTGCTGGCCGGAGCTGCTGGGAGTGCCTCGGGCAGCTGGGACGCAAAGCCACCCGGTTGCTCGACCGATCGGGACACGACAGGGGCGGCACCGGGCAGGTGGCAGCGGGGCTCGGGGTCTCGCCAGTGCCGAACGCCGCTCCCAGCCCGGGCTCTCCTTACGGGATCCGGGATTACTGCGGCGCCCTGCCCCAAGCCAGCTGCTCGCCGCCCCTGCCCCACTTTGCAGCCCCGTGGGGCTGTCCCCCGCCCCGGTGGGCCCGCGAGGCGCCGGCTGCCCCGGGGCCGGCTCTCTCCGCGGACACCCGGGGCCAGCGGCCCCGCCTCAGCCGCAGCCCCCCTGCTCGGGGCCGCTCCCGGCGGTACNGCCCCCGCCAGGTGAGCCCCGCCCCACACACGAAACTCCCCCGCATCACCTCGGCTGTTTAAAAAAGAAGTCTGAAATTCTCCTTTAAAAAAAAATAAATTCTTAAATTCTTTTAAAACCTCCCCCAACAATCTTCTCTTTAAAAAAAGTCATAAAACCTCTCTAAAAAACCAATAGATTAAAATTCCCCGTTTAAAATAAAGCCTTAAATTCTCCTTTTCGGTTGTTTTCTTAAGAACTCATAAATTCTACATTTTTCTCCTAAAGTCTTAAATTCACGAATAAAAATAAAACTCTTGAAAAAAACTTTTTTAAAGTATTGAATTTTCCTTTTATTTAAAAAGGTTATTTATTTATCTTTAAAAAAATCTGAAAACACTATAATGTTTTTTAAAAGAAGACTTAAAATCTCCTTTCCTAAAAAGAGACCAAGCTAAACGACCCTGTACTTCCCTATCCTTCACTCCTGGCTCTGTGGGGCTGTATGGGCAGGCTCATTCCCTCCTGGAAGTGCTCAGCCTGTCCGACAGCAGGGCCCAGACCTCCACCTGCCCCAGCAGGTCCCTGGCCAGAAGCGAGAACACAACCCCTTTGCAGAGAGAAGAGCTTGGCCTGGTGCACAAAGAGGGTGCAGCCCTCGAGCCCCGTGCCCTTCAGCCGGCCGGGGGCTTAGAACGCCCTAAACCCGCAGAGAGATGACAGCAGGGAGACAGGTTTAGCTGGTTTTGGAAGAAGCAGGTGTCTGCTGCCGTGCTGGAGGCTTTGGAAACTTCTCACCTCCTCTCTCAGTCAGCTTTTCCCATCCTAACTCTCAAAAAACCCACCTGAAAGCTCCCCCCACCCTGCATGCCAATGTCCCTCCTCTGTGGTCCCCCAAGCAATGGGGACGGCTGTGATGGCATCAGAATCCCATCCTCGAGGTCTCTACTGGCGATGGTGCTCCAGCAAGGCCCGTGCTGGTGCAACCCTAGTGCCAGATGCACAGTTACCTTTATATTTCTTTATCCAGAATGTCTTTTGGAATGTCCCACTACTATGAGAAAGGATAACCCCCCATCAGACCCTGGATCCCGAGGTGACTGCTCCAAAACAGATGCTGCTCCAACACAAAATGTGTGCCAATTTTAACTTATGATCAGAAAAATCCCCATCTCATGCAGGCCTTATGATATCCTTATCTAGGATTGATGATATCTTTAACTACTCCCTTCTCCACATGGAAACTGCTGGGATTAGGAGGTGACGCAACACACAAGTCTGTAGCTGTCACTCGGCAGCTTTAATTGGGTTTTAAATGAAGTTTTCTGTTGTTCTGACATATTCCTCATAATTAGGATCTCCTAAAATCAGATAGTACATCTGGTGCTCCGTAACACAGGCCATGCCCTGGAGACCTTACAGCACAGGAGGAACAAAGATCTATAAAAGAAAACAACAAAGGCTGTTCTCAGGAGATACATATCTTATTTAATAGGTTGGACAGTCTTCTGAGATCCCAATCGGATACAAGCTGAGCAGAGGCTCATTTGCCACTAGCAAGGATGGTTGCCTTTCTTTTAAGAAAAGATTTTGAGTTTTAAATCTTTTCTACCTTTAGTAGGTTGTAAAAATATCTGAAATCTCTTTTCACTTGTAAAATTATCACTGTGAAAAATAAATAAACTAACTCTGTCTCTCATGTCTGCATGGTCCCTTGATTCCTCTCCCTATGAAGAGTTCTCCACACCTTCTATCAATTAAGATGGATAAAAATGTCTCCAACGTTCAGTTTCACACTGGTGAGCTTTGCCAGACTGCCTCATGGACCATCTTCTCCAGCCATAGCTCTGCCTCAGATTTATTTAAAGCTCCTGTGATGCTGAGGCCATGTTCAGGGACTGACCAGGATTAGTGACTGAGCTGATTTCTGGGTTTGTGCCCACTGGTTCCATGCTGGGATTGCTACAGGTGTACCTTAGAGTTCTGAAAAGTCATGTCCTCATTGTACACTGAGCAGCCAGGCTGCTTTAGGGAGGAGAGCAATGCTGTCTCAGCATCCTGAGCAGTTGAATCATAACCAAGCAGGTCCTTTGGTCTCTCCAGCACAGATGAGATAGTAATCCTATCTGAGTTTCCCCAAAGGAGATGATGCTGTTTCACTGCTGTGCTCAGGAGCACAACAAGAAGTGTCCTGGTTCTGAGGCCTCTTGAGATACAGAATATGTTTGCACAAAACCCCCGTCCTGAGTACAAACGTACTGTGGGTGAGCAGCAGGTCACCAGCTATAGCCTGTCTTAGCAGAGCACACCTTCCCTGGCACAGCTACCCAACCCAGCAGAGCTAGTCTGTGTTCAAGTCCAAGGTCAGCGTGGGGCATGAGGGGATAATGGGTGTTTGAGGCACCTGAATCTGCACAGCTGTTGGGTTTTGGCTTTTGGCACAAACCCAAAACCTTCTGAGCTGTGGTTGGGAGGGAAAAGTAGAGGAAAGTTTCTTTGTCAGGCCTATTCCTAAAAGGAAAGAGATTTTCAGAGGTGCCCCACATCCCCTGCTCCCCCCAGGAGCTGAAGGTGGTCAGCATCATGGCTGTCAAACCTTCCTGCCTGCTTTCCTCTCCTTCTCCCCTTGCCATGGACTCCTTGAGGCCTTGGGAGTGTGCCTCCAGATCCTGCAAGCCTCAGGAAATTTGTCAGTCACTATCCTTTCCTGACACAGCTACAACATTTCATGCACCTCAGAGAAATTACCCAGTGCATCTCTTGCCTGGCTGAGCACACAGAAGGCACATTTTCCCAGAACATGAGCTTCCCTCTCAAATAAAGACAACCACCCCCAAAATCCCAGCATTTCCAGGAAAGCCCTGGCACCAGGAGAGAAAAGTGGCCAATACCAGAGGGCATGTTGACTTTCTCTTCCAGCAGACACTCTCTACTTCAAAAGCTGTAATCCAAGGCTAGAAGTGAGGACCTCTCTCTCTCTCAATGATGTGTGTAAATAATACATACAATTACATCTATAAAAATATTTATATATATATGTATATATATATATATATATACACAAGAGTACTGCCTTTTGTTGTTCAACATACATTTGTAGCAATGTTACAAAGTGCCCATTGACCCTTTTAGGGCTTTTGGAACATTTGGAGGGTATTAAGTTTTTCCAGGTTTCTTTGGAAGATTTTGAACTCACCATATCTTTTCTGGCAAGGGTTTTATTTTGTGACCAGACACTGTTTTAGTGAGAGACAGAAGACGCTGCCTCAAGTGTAACAAAAGGGCTTCTCTGGAAGAATTTTTTCCTCTGTTTCTAGGACAACAAGAGACATAAGAAAGAAAAGATCCTGCAGCATCACAGGAAAGCCAAATCGGGGCTTGGCACTGCAGAGCCCTGCAGCTGACTGCCAGGGTACTACACACTGTATCCCCTCATTTCCACCCACAACCCTGCTTGGGCCCAGGCTTGCAGGAAGGAGAGACCTTGGTCTGGTGGGTAGATGAGCTGTTGTCCTTCAAGGGCAGGCCTTCTGCCTCTGAAATGTGATGTATTTCCTGCCCTCCTGCTTTATTCAGTATTCCTTCTGCTTCTGCAGCAAGCCTGGAAAAGCCACTGGGCACTTTTCTCCTGTGGCTGCAAGAAATGGGGGTGCTCACCAGCAGCCTGCAGGATTGCAGTCCAAATCAGTCAACTTTTTTGGCTACACTGGTCTGGTGTCTTTGGATTGCCCTGTGTAGGCACACAGCCCTTTCCCAAAAGCACTGACAGCCACTGCAAGGTCTGCACATGCCTCTCTGCTTTCCATACCTCTGGTGGTGGGAGCTCAAAGGAGACCTGCAAAAGGTCTCATGAAAAGTGGTGCCCAGCACACTCACAGTACCAGGTGGATATAAAACCCATGATAGAGTCAGAGCCAAAAATTCCAGGTCTCTACATCCTCCAGAAGTCTGCATTGCCTGGTCTTTGCTAGAACGGCTCTTGCAAAAGGTCCAAAAATGCAAAATTTACCTTCAAAGTGGAAGTGAATAACTCACAATGAGGAGGAGGGCTCTTATATATCCCTTTTGCAATAAAAAGTAGGAAAAAATGTGATCTAGTTAGGTTGGAGCTCCTGCATTCCCATTCAGCAACCCCAGGGGAGAGCGCGGCTAGACCATTACAACTTCATTGCCATTCCCCACTTCAAACAGTGAGTTGAGCTGTGTGACATTGGGAGCAGGGGAGGAAAAAACAGCTGAAACAATGGTGGATGGAAGTGAGAGAGAGAAAATGGATGGGAGAAACAGAAAGGGGAAAAGGCAACAGTATCAGGAGAAGAAAAGATGCCCAGGGCACATCCCGCAAGGTTTTGTTTCCCGTCCAGGTGCTGGGCAGAAGACCTGCTTTTCACCTAGGAAATAGCCTCATTAATTATGGCTGTTGAGTATGGGAATGCAACAGCTCTTTGCCATTCTGCTGCTCCGGTAGCCTGTGACCCGAGCCGTTCAGGTTTCCCAAGCATTTAGCAGTGTGGTCATGCTAATTTAGTTCGGTTTTTCAAAGGCTTGTGGGGAAAAGTCCTCTTCTTCCCAGAGGCATTGAAAGTTTTGACCTCCTGACCCTCCCTTTTACTAGGAGGTTCAAAAGCAGCATTGCAGCTGTTAAAGTTTTTATTCATGCCTCAGTGATTCTCTGATGGGGGACCAAGCTGGTGTTTATCTAGGCTTGACCTCTCTTCTTTGAGCCCGGAGATGTCTCTTTCGTTCAGTGCTACAGGCAGGGCAATGCTGGAAACCTCCCTGCCTTGCCATTCACTCCCTCCCTGCGAGCAAACGCACCAGAACCCGTTACTAATCCATCCCCCACCAGGAGCTGGGGTTCCCGGCACTGATCCCATTTGTCCATCACACCGCAGATTCATTTACATTTAATCCACCATGACTTGTCTATGAAACATGACCCTCCTCCTGCTCTGATGCTGGAACCCATTTGGCTTCCAAAAGTCAACTGCTGGTTTCAGGGGAAGAAAAAAATCCCTCTTCCCAACAGGCTGGCCTGGCATGGACCTTTGGTGTCTCATCCTTTCCTCCACTGCCAAGGCTCATTATTTGCAGGGGGCATCCTCCCCTTAATTTACATCTTTCACACCACATCTAGGGTGACAGGCTCCTCAAGGGCCGAGATCCATCAAGGCACCTGAGCACAGGTTTAACGTCAAGCATCTTGTTTCAGGATGTTGCTCACATCCCTCAGCTGAGACATTGGAGAGAGATGGCCTGATTTGTAACTGTGGTATACTGGATATTTACTCACAGCAGCCCGATTTTCTAGCCAGGACAAGGTGGCTCCTGCTTTAGCACAGGTCTCACCAGCTCATCTCAATGCTGAAGCATTAGGTTAGGATGCAAAGTGAGGTGAGAGAAGGCAGGAGAAGAAACGTCTCTGAGCTACTCGTCCCTGGAGCTGTGGGATTAACCACATTCCCACCGACAGATTAGGGTCATTAACGTAGTCATTAAAAAAAGGGAGAGTCCTACTGTGAATAATGGCAGGTGCTTCACACACTGGCAGGTGCCTGGTCCCTGTGGTGGAGGCTTGAAGGTGATGAGATACTGATGAGTGTGAGACATCTCCAAGGCAAGAGCAACACTCACCCTTTTTACACCTCTCCTCCCATCTGAAAATGGTGGCAAGCACACGAACATGGATGAAGGACTGAACTACCCTGGATCATGCCCCCAGCGCCCGTGTCAGAGCACTCTGAGAAAGGTGCTTCTGGTCAAAGCTGGGATAGGGGCTTGCACTCTGGGCTCCTGCACCCCTACTCAGTTATTATCTCTTTAGGTGAGCTCAGCTTCTTGAGCTGCAAAATTGGGATAATGTTTACTTTGCTTCCAGGGGTGTGGAGGAATAATTAATTAATGTTTATGAAATGCTTTCAGATCCCTGAACAAGAGGGGTGAGATAAGCAGAAAGGGCTCATGAGGTAGGTGGGAAGCGTAATGATGAATTATTGCGATTCAAAGGTAAATTACTGTTATTGCTGCCTAACAAGCAGACACAGCCATTAGCCTCTGACAATCTGATTTCTAGCTCTGTTAGCTCCTTTTCCCCTCCTTCTTCCCATCAAAAAAGTGGTTTCATCTTTGCTACTCACACCCAGTTGAAGTTGACTGTAATAACCTGATAAACCATGTGAGGCTGACCCTGGTGCTTGTGGATGAGACCTGCAGCAGGACAGCTCACACTACTGCCATGAGCTGCTCACGAGCTAGCATGAGCTGCTCCTCTGATAGCATCTGGGGCAGGCAGACCACCCTTCCTTTGCAATGGGGAGCATCCCCAGACGCACTCCCCCATTCAGCTTCAAGCAGCAAACTTGCTGTGTGAGCTCCAAAGCTTGTGGCAGGTCAGGAGGTGAGAGTTCCTAGATGTGATCCCACCACTCATGGTTACCAACCCTCAGGTGAGCTGGGAAATGCCCTTGTGCATGCCTCTACCCCAGCCTTTGCTTAGAAAGGCTTAAATCCCAGGAAAGGCCTTGCACTGGTGATAGGTAGGAGGGCACAGGGGCAGTGACACGGGGAGCAGGCACACGGAGCTCGGAACTGCTCTAAGCTGAGCTGAAAACAGTCCTTAGGCAGTTTGGCCATCTTTGCCTGTAAACCAAAGCAAACCTGACCTGTTTTAAAGCAGTGTGAGTAATGTGAATCCCGGGCTGGTGTGAGCAGGTTTTTCTGGTTCTTGCTCCAGCTATTCCCCCTCCTTCCCTTCCTGGGCTCCCAGTTTCGAGCTGGGAGGGCACATGAGCCTGGCACAGCTTCCACCCTTTAGGACACGTTTTCCTGCTCTCTACCTGTGCCATTCCCATTGGCCCCTAATTGCTTTTCCAACACCATGCCTCAGAAGCCACCTGCCAGGCTGTGCTCTCAGAATCCCCCCCATTACACAGCCAGCCCCACATCAGCCTCACAGCCCTCTCACACCACCAGCACTGGACATTCTCTCCCACGCCTGGCTTTGCTGGTGCCAGGTGTCAGAGCAGAGCACAGCTTGCACCAGCTCTGTGCCTTGCTGGTACCCAAGTGGGGACCTTGGGCAGAAATAAGGAGAGTCTCAAGCCTGGATTGCTTTTGGTACTGACTTGGACATCCAAGGCCACCTCTACACATAAGCTCGTAAAGCAAAAGCAAGCTTTCTAGTTTCTAATTGTCCTTTTTATACTCAAAACCTTTCTTTTTAAATTTTTTTTTCCCTGCCAGGAAGACCAGGGTTATGTATGAAGACCCCACTTCAGTAAGATAATTACCCCTGAGCTGGAACCCAACACTGAAGACTTAAACCCCTGCAGGATTTAAGCCTGAGTTTCAGTCCTGTTGAGTCAAAGGTCTTTGGAGAACAGGATTGAAGGCCTAAAATTATTCCAGTTCCTCTGTGCCCCCCTGGAAATCCCAGTCTGCTGGGAAAGCAGCTGTCTCTTTTAAAAGTACAATGAAGATAACAATAGTTATCCTTAGTTGATCAAGTCCTAACTGGGTCCTATATGCACATGAAACATACAAATAACACCTAAACAAAGAAGAACAGAGATTTTTTTGTTTTGTTTTGTTTTCCTCTTTGACAAAATTTTGCAGTCTTTATTTTAATTTTAAAGATAAATTGCTATTATCTTCAAGGGACTGATTTCTTATTAGCTATTGATTTTACATGAAGATGTTATTTGTCAGGACATTTATCTGCTCTCCATGTTCAGAGTACTCGTGTAGGATAGGCAATGTCAAGTGGAATTCGTTTGGGAAAATAAATAGAAAATAGATTTTATAACCTACTCTGCTAAGAATAAATAGTGCCCAATACTCTACAAAGTATCACTTAACTCAGGTTCTCCTAGTAACTACATAAATCATGCAAAGTCGCTTTTCCATTTGTATGTTAGTGGCATGCCTGAAACAGAAATATCATCCAACAGATGCACATTCAGCATGTATCTTCCTTTCTATTGGAAAGTCAGTAAATTGGCTTTTGCTTCCATAATGCTGAGCTCTTGGCAATTTTTGAGCACAGCCATACCCAGCACACAGCAGGCAGCTCTAATAACAGGCGACCTAAGCAAAAAGGGGGATTTAGACTGCCCTTGCTCACCGAGATCTTCCACCTCTTAATAGTCAATATTTGCCTTCAGGCTGTGGGTTACTTAAAGAAGCCAGGCCAGCCCTGTACCAGTGAGGCTGTGCAAAGGGCTGCTCATCTCCAGCACAGCCCAAAACACACACAGCAAGCCGGAGGGGGACATGTCACAGCACATGTAGGTCCCTCCCAACAGCACTCTGGCCAGTCCTGTTTTCCTACCAAGCATCCCCCTTTTCCCCCCAGGCATGGGAAATATGCCTGGCTGCCATTCAGAGTGGGAAACAACTGAAAAGCCAGAAACTTTAGACGAGATGAAGCCTGGACTGTGTCGCCCTCAACAAGTGGGAGTTTTAGAAAACACCACCTTTGTGAAACCAGAGAGAGAAAACAACACAGAGCCTGGCATGGGCAATGAAATATGTATGTACCTAGGACCTCATCCAGCCCTCTCCCGCCACTGCACCTCTCAGCTTTGCATTCAAGGGGCACTGGATCTCATCCAAAAACGATGCAGGGGAACAAATGTAGCCCTGGCAACCCCACCGAGGGCAGGGAGGAACAAAGAGGACCCCCGGGCTGAATTTGTTTCTATTTTTAATCCTTATCTTTACCCATCACCCCCATGCACGGAAAGAGGCTTCTCAGCTGTATAGATTTGCATTGCTATGGGAGTTTGAAGTGATAAAACATTTGGCCTGCCTATTCAGAAGCAATTAGTGATTCAAAGCAGCCTGAGACATCTTAAAGGGGCCTGGTTTTCCAAGAGACAGGTGCTCTGAGCTGACTTCAGGGGAAAACAAAGTTTTTAGACAAAAAGAAGTCACTGGCTGCTTGAAAATGCAATTCCTTCAAGACTTAGTAATGAAAAATAAATATTGCACAGAAAACTCCAGATTAGGCTGGTAAAATCTGGGAGGAGGTGGGAGATAGGCCTGATTTACAGTGCTGGTAGAAGTAATGTTTATCTATCTATTGAACACGTATAATTTATATTTTTATGTTAGGGTTTCCCCTCCACCACCATGACTAATATGACTAATGCAGGCAGAGCCATCTCCCACTAAGGCTGCCATCCCAGCATCCCTGTCCCAACAGCATCAGCATCAAGACAGAATTTCTCCCCCACATCTCCTATCAAGAGAGGAGGTATTTTTTTGAGCATTGCTGCCCTTAGACCTTTACATCTACCTGGGCAAAAGGGCAGCTTACCAGCCTTTAATCTGACTGCAGTGACTAGCACATCCTGCCACTGTTGCAGAGCAAACTGAGGAGAGGAATGAGACCTGCAGCACAGCCCATGCTGTTACAGGCTCTGGCAGGATGAGAAGCCCTGCAAAAGCAGCATGGGGATGACTAGCTCTCAAGAACCCTGGGAAAAGCCAGGAAAACCCATGCTAAGGGCAAGATTGCCCATGCAGAGACATCAGGGCAGGACAAGTTGGTATACAAATGTCCAATGCAGAGAAGAAAGCATTCACTCTCCCCCTGAAGGAGCTGTCCTGTGGTGTCCTCCCCATGCAGCTCTTTTTCTCCCTTTGTCACCAGGAGACAGTTTCCTGCAACAGGCAAGTGAGAGCAAATTGAGGCTTTTGCTTTGTGCTGTGGAGGCTGCAGCTTCTCCATCCCCATGCTATCGAGTTATGCTGACACAACCATTGAATTGCTGGGTTCAGGAGAAAAAAGGGAGGAGGAAGAGATCTCTTAACTTCCATCCGGAGGCGTCTTCTCCTCCCCACTGCACTGTGTACAGCACCTGGACTCCCTGCAAAACATCTCAGTCAGCCAAAGTCGTTTCCACTACACGTGCCACGTTGCCTGGGGGCTGCTGCTGGGGCTTTGCCAGGCAGAGAACAGCACAAGAAGACTGCAGGAAAGGGTAGGGATGAGTTGGAAAAAAAAAACAACAACAAAAAAACCTAGCAGGGCAGGGGGCCACAGCTGGCAGGGGATGTGTTTTAAACTGCTTTTTAATCTGAGAGCAGATATATCCATCACCATCTCTAACATCTGTCTGGCAAGCTGGATGGGTGGGGGCAATAATCTCCCAGGCTGTTACATGCAGACTAACTAAGGGAGAGACCAAGCAGCAGATACATCCAGCAGCCCTCAGGGGCTTCCAAGGCAAAGCACTGGTTGTAAGCAGGTGCTGCTCAGCCCCAGCAAGTGACAGAGGAACACCCAGGTGGTGCAGACATGTCCCTTTTCCCATAATACTGCGGGAATCAAATGCTCATTGGGGAAAAAATTACCCTCCCCTACATGCAGCTCTGCAGGGCTTAGAGAGCATCTCGGCCACTCAGCTCCAGGGCTGGCTTAGTGCAGTTCAACACGAGTCTCCTGCTGAGATCAGGGCTGCAGCGCACACTCGCACACATATGGGGACATCTCAACCCCAGCAGCTCTCAGGCTGGAGAACAGTAATAAAAGGAGAGACAAAAAATACTTCTTATTATTTCCCAAACAGGAAACAAAACTCCCAGATGCAGCTCAAATGTAAAATAAACAGCATGCAGATATCAACCTGCATCTGCAGGCACTTATATGTCCTCATGCAACTGGTCTCGACTGGACTGATTTTTGCCCAAGCTACAAAGCATCAAAGGCAGAGGCGTGAATTGCAATCGCTTTTCCTGGTCCCAGGCTGTTAAACATGCACTTCCCTCATCGTGAAGAAATCACTTGGCCAAAACAAAGGGCCAGACCTGCAAACCCATTCCAGGCACTCTTCAGAGTGTGCTACACCTGCAAGAATAACCTAGATGTAGGGCAAGGTCATAAGCATAAGCCAAATGCAAAAAGCAGCAGTAAGGAGGGAACCACAGGGGTTGTGGAAGAGGCCCAAGACACCTGTCTGGGGCTAAGCCTGGAAGGTCTATCAGCCCTCATGGCATCTGCTGTGTTTCTTGTCTCCTCAACAGTAGCTGTTTGTGTGGATATCTCACTTTTCTTAGCACATACACATGCACCATCAGGTCTGAACTCCCACTGTTGCAAAGACATGTTAGAGACGTGACCCTGAAATGCTGGAAAGGTTCAGAAAGCAAAGCACACTCACAATTTACTTATTAAATGTTAAACCTTGGGGCTGTGCTGCTTTTTGAATTGGCAAACTGGCGTGGGACAAAGAGATGACTGAAATGCCAGAAGTTATCCCCCTGAATCAGGTGTCAGAGAGGATAATGGCAGCTACAGGAAGGACTTTGCTGGATCTCATAGGACCTTCAAGACCATATAGCAACCACCTGGAGAAATGCACCAGACAAGCAAGAGGAGGTACAGCAGGACCAGTAGGTGCAGAGGTGGTCCTGGAGGCCATCTCCAACCCACTGCTGGTACCACCACTTACCCCCTTCCTGCCAAAGAAAATTTCCACCCACCCTGGTTCACTCGTGTGACAAGTTTTTCCTCCCCTAGCTCTGCTCAGGTGTGACTTTATCAGCTGTTTTTCAGCCAAGAGGATGCTTCACACCAAAGGGATCCAGAGACAAGCCTTGTAATTAGGACATGGGTGCCACCCACCAGTTAACCCCTCCTCCTTCCTCATTTATCCTGGGAAACACATAGCCGGGTTTGTTTATAATGCCCATACAACTTACCATTTGTGCACTCTGCTTTCTGTCTTCCAAGCAATTCAGCAGGTGTTTTGGAAGCTTCTTCCCAACTCTCATATGACAAAGGATTTGGACAGGGGATGGAAGGGGATCAGGGAAAAGGAAAGCTAAATAATTTGCCCCAGAGCAAAAAGAGCTGGCAGTAGATCCAGGATCAACACTCAGCAGTTCCTGCCTCTGAATCTCATGCTCTGATCTTTGCTGGTACCTCACTACCTTCAGGTTCAAAACTGGTATTGTGAAGCCTGGTGCTCCTCTTGGTACCAGAGAGCAGGTTTCCTTCAGGTTACACCCACTAGACTGAGTGGTCCTGCAGCAACAATTAAACTACGTAATTTCAAACATGATGAGCACATGTTCCCCCACATGTAAGAGAAGGAAAGGATTCCTGCATTCACCCAAGCTGCATATTGGACTGGTTAAAGCAGGCAGTGGTGGACTGACAGCCTGCACTCCCCCTCTTCAGTGTGCCTGCACTATTCTTGGTGCAGAGAGTAGGACTTGATCAAGGACTGTCCAGTTCTAGAAAATCCCCAGGGGAGAAAATATTTGATTTTTTTTTTTTCTGCCAGACCAATGCCTCTGCATCAAGCAGTTGGAGAAATGCGTGGGCCAACAAAGAATAAGGTGGAGCAGTGAGTGCTTGGATCAGGCTGCAGAATGAGAACAACTTAAACTCCTTTTCCCATTGCTAGCCATAACAGTAGAGCAGCTCCAGGCATGTCAATGAAGCTCCAGCAGTCTGGACCAGCACTATCATTTCTATCAGCCTGTACCTGCAAATATCTGGTCCCATTGCCCAAAGTTCTTGATATATTGATAACCCTGCCACAGCTTTATTGTTGGCACTTCTGACTTGCTAAGCCCCTTAAATTATTGCTGGACCAAGAGCAGCCCCTCTCCTGGGAGTTTCTAGGTCCACAAATGACTTATTTTCTCCCAATCAGTGGAACAGTCTTGTACTGGAGTTTGTTTTGCTGTTTTTGCTGCAATCTTCCTCTCTTGCTACAGAGAGGAAGAGGAGAGGGAGAGGAAAGCTCATTAACACAGAGAGAAGAGACACACTCTCTATCTCTGTCTTTTAATCCTGAGGCAAAATGAAAAGGTTCTAGCAGATGAAGAGCAACCTAACCAGAGCTTTCTTGGTCCCAGACCCACCAAGAAGCACCTCTCTGGGGTGAGGTGAGAGCACCACTGTCAGACCCTTTGCTCTATGAGTCCCTTTGCCCCTACCTAAACCTGCCATTTGCTCTACTCCTGTCATTGTGTGTCAAGGCTCTGCCCCTTGCTTTGCTCCAACCCTCCCAGATCTAAAATAGACATAAGGCATACAACATCTTTCCCTGATGAAGACTCCATCTGCTGATGAAGACTCAAGAAACATTAGAGGACTCCAGTGTCACCATTGCTTTGGGGATTATTCCTTTCTGGGGTAGGAGAGGCTGGCAATTACAGGGATCAAGTCTCCAGCCCTCTGCTTCGTGAGCAGGGAGGGCAAAGCAATTTTGGCTTCTCCACTGCTGGGTATGCAGGGCAAACAAACACAAAGTACCAAAGCTGGAGACCGCAGGCTTTGGGGAGCCTGAAGCAGCACTGTAGACAGCCTCAAACACTGGGGCCAGGTGAGGACTACCAAATCCACATACATGCAGGCTGAGTAATGTCCTGAGGAGCCCAAACATACATGGAAATGGCTGGGACTTGAGAAATCTTGCCCAAGGGCCAACAGGGCTCTAGTGAGTGACCGCACCAACTTATGTAGATCCCACATTCATTAAAAGTAAAATTACTGTCTCCCTTTAATAACATTATTAATGATGTCTGCTGTCCTTGGAACCAGGATTGCTTGGACCTCACATCTGTGGAGGAAATCTGAGCTTATGCTGAAGCCTTCTGGTGAGTGAGCTTTGCCAGGGTCCCTCTGTTACCCGGCCTCTCTGGTGTTTAACTGAGGTTTGGTCTATGCCAGGCCTTCCCAGGGTCAGTCAGTGAGTATGTCTATCTTTCCTTCCCTCAAAACCCATTTTCACAATACTTCAAGGTGTCCTCAAGCAGAGCATCTCTACTTCTCAACAGCGTTTAAATGGTATGAAGAGAAGGAAGGGACACAGACTTGACAGGCGCACAAGTCCTGTCTTTTCTTTAAGAAAGCAACAGGAAAGAAAACAGACCAAGCATTATTTTTCTTGGTGAGGAAAAGGGATAATTTCCTGTTCATGATTCATCTCTGTCATGTGGAGACAATGACAGTCCTTTATCCTCCTCACAGCTTTGTCTTTAAAACACCGCTCATGCCAGCACACCTCTCCAGGTAAGGTGCAATTACCTGGGAGTTCACTGGCTCATCACTAGCAATTACCCAACTGCCCTTAGTCCCATCAACCAACCCTAATCACTACAGCCCTAAAACTGGTAGCTCCTACAGTAAATACTATCATTAAACCTCTGGGAGTGAATTTACTATCAGCCGTGGAGTGATTGCTTGCTGGGGTCACTGCAAACATGCAAACTGAACAGAAGGATTGTTATAAAATACAATCCCACTCAAATAAAAGCAGATGCTATTAGCAAGCAACAGGCACTGTTTATTCCATAAAATACCAGGAAAGATGAGTTATTTAATGACTGACATGTTATTTAATCTGGGAAAGTCCTGCCTCACTGGAGCTAATGTTCCCAGTTCATAAACTGCCTCAGCTGAATTGTTGGGGAGATACAAAGTGAGCTGAATTTGTTCCTGTTTATGGCCTGCAAGGTGTGGGTATGTTTTCCCCTCTCTTGGGTTTCAGACTGACATTACTGTTCATGGGTTTAATAAAGCCTGAAGAATGTACTGGCCTTAACCCTTCAGAGAAACAAGTCTTATTTGAGCTAATTGGAGCAGGGAGAGCTGTTGGTTCAAGTAAGAACATCGTCCAGTCCCAAGCTGCTCAATTTTAAAACATGCTTGTCGAAAAAAATAATTAAAATATCCAGTTTGTTTAATTCACTTTTAGTGAATTTTCATGTTTATTTGTTTTCAGGTTCATCTAGGTCAAACCTCTTCTTACAACATGAGACAGATTTTTTTCTTAACTTTCATTTAGATACAAAAAGCATCACTGATTCTCACATATCTAGTAACTGGGTTTTCTAGGCAGAGCCTCTACTGCTGTAAGCCCACCACTCCAAGACTGTAAACTTTGGTAACATTTCAGTGTGCAGGATATTTTTTTTTTTAACTGACAACTTTTGCTACATATTTCCATTTAAACAGAGAAAAATGATGTATGTAACAGGCATGACCCTTTCCCTCTCTCTAATCCCCCACAGCCCTGGGACAAGCTGACTGTGCTAATCTTACCCCTCCAGGTCATCAGTGCAAATCCAGGTCAGCAACAACATGCTGCCAGCAGAACACTCCCTGCTCATTTTGTGATGTCCCTCTGCCTTTCCCTGCCACTGGGATGCTGAGGAACTGCTCTTCTACTATGAGCATGATACTAGGAGGGATCTCCAAGTCTCATCATGCCTTTGGGTCTATGAGAAAGAATTGTTCAGGCAGGTCTCAGCCCTGTGCTCTACTAAATAACACAAGCTGTGCTCCAAAAGTTCTTGGTGCTGTTATCCCTCTTCATCCCCCACTTGCAGCAGCAAGACCCGAGTCGTGGCGCTGCTTTTCAATGTGTGCCACCGAATCCATGCAGGACACCAGCCCTTCCACAGGTTCACCACCTGCCACTGAGCCAGGAAGCTCCTCCGGGATGGCTGTTACCCTGTGGAGGTGGTTTCTCAACTTGGACAGCTTGGATGTGCCCTGTCATTAATGGCTGGCACATTTCTCACAGGTATGTCTCTGCTAGTTTTGTCAGGTGCAAAATGGGCTGTGTTGAGTGCTGCCTCCCCGTGCCGGCAAACATCTCCCCCCAGCCAGCTCCTCGAACCTCTGCTCGCATCTTCCAGGTGGAGGAAAAAGCCTTTTCTTTACAGCATGCCCCTGCAATGCCCTTTGCTTTCCTGCACACGGCTGAGCCCTGAGGCGCCCTTCCCTCCTCACCCCCCAGCTCCAGAGGGACGGAGCGCAGGAGGGTCAGGCTGAGGCAAGAGCAGAGCAGCTCTCTATCAGCAGGAAAAGCTGCTTCATTTCAATGTAAAGCCATCTTCTTCTCGCACATCTCAGAGCCCCGGGCGCCCTGCAGGGCTTTTGTGAGTTTGATTAATCAGGAGAACCCAAAACTAGCCAAAATCACTCGCTCTGTCCTCTTGGGGTAGGAGAGCTGACCACACAACTGTTGGAAGGCCCCTTGACCCCCCCGTCCCTGCGCAGCTTCTCCCCAGGCATCCCTCCCCAAACCTCACTGGACGGTCACTTCCAAGGCCCCCCAAACACCAGCGATTTCCCCATCCCTTCTCCCAGCTGAAAGCAGCTCCGCTGCCGTGTCTGTGCGGGAGCACAGGTGCCGCCTGAGTCACTGCCGGCGGCCACCTGAGCGCACAGGGCTGGAACTCCCCCGGCCGGGGGCGCACAGGGTACCTGCAGGAGGGCCGGGGCCCTGCGCGCTGCTCCTCGCCGCGGTGCCTGCCGCTTCCCAGCACCCGCCGTGCTCCCGGAGCCGAGCGGGGACGGGAAAGTCTGGCTCCTCTGCTTCTCGTTGCCAGGACACCTTGGCGTTCAAACCTGAGCTGGGACCAATCAGCCCCGGGGCTGGGGAGCACCAGCCGCACGTCATCCACTGCTGGCGTTGATCTGAGCGAAAAAGCGTGACAGCGGTCACAGAGCCCGTGGGGAGCTGCCTTTGTGCGGGTGGGCTCTGCCCCCACCCCTGCCGCTTACTGCAAGCCTCTTCTGTCGGGCTGCGGAAAACAAAAGAGACGTGGGGAAGGGAAGGGAAAAGAGCACTTCTCCCCAACTGCCAGAACTGCGTTCGCAAGTCTGGGTTCTTCTGCATGTCCGCTTTCTCCACGTCCCGGCTCCAGCCCGTATGCCGGTGGTCACCTTACCAGGGAGAGCCTGTGCCCAGGTCACCTCTGCCCGGGAGCGATGGAGCTTCCCTGGTACCGGCAGTGTGGTCCTGGTGCCCCGGTGCGGCTGCTTCCACCTGCCTGGCTCTGCCCCAGACGGTGCAGCGTGGGTGTGGACCCGCGGACCCACGGCTCCAGGGATGCTTTCTGGCTAGGCTGCAGTCGCAGGGGCATTTTTTTCTCCCAGCCAGCCCCTGCAAGATGTTTTTTACGGAGCCCAGAAGTGGAGCCTTAAGCCCCTCATGAGCAAAGGGGACTCAGGTGCACAATGCAAACAGTCCATCCTTTGTTAGGGAAACTTTCTTGTCTGACCATTCAGGAAGCACTCTGGCCATCACACTCACAAACAGTCAGACAGGAAAGTTTCCTTAACACCTCGGTGCTGGCTTCTCTGCTCAAACATGTGCAGCTGCTGCCAAGGTGCACACCTGAGTGAAAGATGCAGCCATCACCTTGTTTCCTGCGGTGCTGGAGGTGGGAACTGGTGCATCTTGACTCCCCACAGCCAGAGAGGGTTCTTCCCAACCTGCCAGGCTCCTTCCCAAGGTACAGGTGCCTGGGTAGATTCTGAAGAGAGATCTCCACATCACCTTGGTGGTGGTGGCAGAGGAATAAATAACTACAACCCAGGTATTCTCCCCTCAAGCTCCCTAGACCCTCCAACCCAGGCATTTTTGTGGATCTCCTTCCTGCTCAGGAAATAATAGTTGTAGGACAACATCCTCCACAGCCAGACCACATGCTGAGCCTCTGGGATAAGTGCACCTGGCTTCTGCTAACCCTGCTCCCTGTCATTTATTCACCCCAGAAGAAGACCACTGAGCTTTTGCCAGCTCACAAGAGAAGGTGACCTGAAGAGGGGTCTGAGCATGCTGGAGGGTGGAACCATAGGATCAGCTACATGTGGTGCTGTGCCTGACTCACTTCCCCATTATACCACATCCCAAACACCCATTTCACTCCATTAATTAGCTATGCTGCTAAGGTGCTATGCACTCCTGTGGCCAGCACTTGGGTTGGTTTCCTTGCCACCCCACACCAGCAATTAACAAATCCAGGCTGGCTCCTCACCCGACTCTGCCCTGCAGGTGGATGTGGATGAGCTGTAGCAGCCTTTTCCCAGTGAACTCACATCTTCCAGTACAGCACCAGGCAGCCTGACTGCCTTCCTTGTCTTTGGGCTCAATACAGCTCCTTGTGAAGGAGGTATGATTTAATTAAGGACACTATTTCTGCAGAAGATGGCCCGTGTGAGGCTGTAAAGGTCTTGAACTCATTAATTTTCAGGACATACCTGCAGTTAATTTGTGGTGACTATAGAGCAGACAAGGACACAGGGAGGTGTCCCTGTGGCTCTGAGGTTGCTCTGCTGATCCTCAGGACCAAGCCTCCAGCAGTGCTGGTTAGACCACGGTTACAGATGTCCCTTGTTTGGCTCAGATACCAGATTTCTCCATTGACTTGATGCGGCAGGAGAAGGTGAATGACAATCACAGAAAGTGATGGATGGACTTCAACCCCTCATTAGCTCCATCACCCCAATTACAAAGCTTGGGGAGGGTGTCAACTGTCAGGCAGGGCTGCAGCTCCGATTCCATACAGAGCAGGAGGGTGAAAACATTGACATTTCTGACAGCCTTTCCAAAGGGAACAGACAAAATGGCAGGAGATCAGGTGTGTGTCAGCATGGAGCCCAGTGATATGAAAGGACTTCCCTATCAGTGCTGTCAGTGCTTTTAACAGCAGGTTTCAAGGGCTGAGCAAGGCAGTAAGACCTGGCTGTCTGGGCACTGCCACGGTGTAGCAACACCCATGACAAAGGCAAATAGCAGTCTTGGCCAATATTGAGGTTTGGGGATAAGGCTGTCAGAAATACTGAGCTGGGGTTGTTACCAGCATTTCTCCCATGGAGAAAAAGCCATTTCTGAACTTGCACATGATTTAGAAGCACTCCCCCTTACCCCCAACCCATTCGGTCCTCACCTGAGACAGGAGTGAACTTCCAGCCCCCCAGTTCACCATCTCTTATCTCAGGCTATAACTTGGGCAGCCTATCTTGGGCCCCAGTAACCTGGGGAGATTCTCAGTCAATGGAAAAATCCCACTTGAGAGTGATTTCTCTCTCAGGCGACTGACTCAGCCCCTGGAGGTGGCCTCTTCCTCCTCCGCTTCGGCAGGAGCCAGGTATAGCCAGGCATAGGCAAGTGCCTCCTGTTAGATGGGAGAGGAGTCCTGCCTCCAGGCAGAACCAAAGGATGTGAGATACCAAAATACTCCAGAGGGCCTGGGCCTCACTTCTTGGCTAGGAGCCACCCCTGACCAGCCCCACACATTTTGTCCAGGCATGGGCAGCACTGGTGGATTGTGAGCTGGAGGGGCTGGAAGAGGGCCCGGCAAGTATTGATTCAATTCTTCATTCAATGCATGTTCAAGTGAAGCAATTCAGAACTGTTCCATCAATTCAGACTGGCATAATAACATTAGCCAAAAAACTCAGGAACTTGGTCCATCTTTCCTAGCAGATCTATTCTTCTGAATCATTCCCTGAGGAACAACAATAAAATTATTGTGGCTTGATACACCAAAGCCAAAAATCCTAAAAGTCTGAAAGCCAAAGGTTTTGTTATCATTTTCCTCTGGACAAGAATACCTATGGGAATGTGCCAAAGAATCAGTTCCTTGAATAAATAATATTATAAAAGAAGAAGAGGAATAAAGTAAAATGTACTAAATATGTATCTGATGAGCACATTAAAAAATAATAATAATTTAAAAATAACACTTGCAAACCCCTTTCAGCACTTGGAGCAACCAGAGCCAAGGAAAATGACAGGGCCAAGGAGGAATTTTGTGTTGGCACTGCCAGTGTGGGAACAGTGTGCAGGGAGGGAACTGTGATCCCCACCTTTCCACATGTACACTGCACCCTTACAATAGACTTGACTTGAAGTTGTGTATTTTCTCAGTCCAATAACATGTTCTACCAACCTATGTCCATCTCTGCCCTCCCTTGCTCGCAAGTGATCATCTCTTCTATCCCATGCTTTTGGCTTAGCCTATGTATTCCTTGGAGAAACTCCTCCAAGGTGGTACTCTCCCTCTCTCCTCATTCCCCCTGAAGGGTTCTCCTTTCCCATCAGATTTGTTTTTCCACATGGCCAGTGGGAACTGAAATGAAGGTAAACACACATATTCATGTACATCTCCATCTCCATATCTATCTGTCTCACAGGTAAGATGCAAACCCTGCTGAAAATAACAACTTCAACCATGGCAACGCACTCCAGCAACACAAACAAAGGCACTGAGGTTGTAAAAAGGCTGGAAAAAAGAACGAAAGGAGGAGAGGGACTGGGTCCATTGAGGCCTCTTAAGGGCCAGGCAGCTGGATCTGGGTTGAGCAGCCAGTTAGTAGGGTTGGTACCTCTTCTCCCTGTTTTTCCCCCCTTTATATTTACATTTCCTTTTGTACTTAACATGTTGCTACGTGGAGGTCTTATTCCATCACCTCTGTCTGCACTGGGCTTGACTGACCTGCAGGGGAGCTTCCTTCCTTGTGCTCCAAGTTGTTATAAAGAAATGTTACAAGTGAAGATCTTGGCTCCCTGAAAAATCACGGTGCTGCATTACTGCATGGTCTGATGGAAAAACCAGATCTGTGGTGAGATGCCATCATCTCAGCTCCACCCTCCTCCTGTAAGAAAAGCTGCATGGCTCAAGCCATGAAACCAGCAGCTCCTTCTTGGGATACAGAGTACTCAAGCCCCCTCCATGACAGATTCCATCACCATCTTGCTGTGCTCCAAGGACAGCTTGGATTGTATCTGCTAGCTGGAGAAACCAAAGCCCTGATTTACTCATGGAGAGGACAGAGACCATTGCTGGTATGGAGCGCAGAGGTCCTTCCAGCTGTACAGAAGGCACCTGCAATGCAATCAGCTCACTCCTGGCACACTCAAAGCCTTCAGTGAAGACTCTGGCACTGTTAGGAGAGGCTCTGCAGGGGCAAGGCCCTGGCCAGCAGAGCTTGCAGGCCAAAGGAACAAAATCGATGGGAGGTGGAAGAAAGCATGTTTTGTGAACAGCATTTTCCAAAGAGGATGAAGAGGAGTGGGAGGGTTAAGTGATCCCAGTGCCAAAAGTAGTCACAGCCCCACTGCTGTTTCACCCTCTCGTAGCTGCTAACACAGTTTAAGACACAGCCAGGAACACAGGACTGGCACCTGGTCTGGGTGGGAGGTGGATCTGGACAAAGCTGCAGACTTTTCCTAGCCACAGCTGAAATGTTATAATTTTTGGGTGATTTTGGTTCTATGGTGACTTCAGACCTCCTTTTAAAGGGTGATGTGGGCTGTTTTGGTTATTCTTGCTTAAAACCCAGGGAGCCTTTGCAGTCTTCAGAGCAAAGGAAATGATGATGATGACGATGACACTGTGTACAGACAGTGACACTGGAGGTGACACCCATGGCTTAGGAAAGCTGTTCCTGTGCAAAGCAGGGAGAGGAGCACCTTCCTGGGTAACTGGTTAGCAAAGCAGGTGCCAAAGGGTTAAAGGGTTTTAGTGAAAGCACAGGAGAGACTAAATGGATCGGAGAGTAAAAATCCAATTAGGAGATCTAACAGGAAGAAGCCAAGCCCTGAAACAATAAAGATAATAGTTTTAGCTGCCAAAGAAAAGATTAGAGTGAGAGCAGGTTTGTGGTGGGACCAGGAGGAAGGAAAAACTGTAGCAAAAAAAAAAAAAGAAAGAAAAAAAGAAAGAAAAAAATATAGAGTAATTATTCCTCAAGACAGATTCACATGACAAATTCATATTACAGCCTCACCTAAGCAAAGCTCATCTCAGGACCCAAACTGTGCAGTTGGTTGTCACCTTTGCAATTGGATGAATGCCTTCAAAAAAGTTTGAAGTTCCAATTTCAGTCCATCACTGTCTTATCAGCATGAAATAGGCTGGGAGTGAATTGACCACAGTGAGGTTTGGTTGCTTATTATGCTTTTCTATGTTATCATGTAAATACATTTTACCTGGGATAAAAGCAAAGGAAAGGAGCTGGAACAGCCCTGAAAATGTTCCCTTCAGGCCTCAGACAATGCCAGGCTCTCACCTGCAGTCCCTTACACACCATACATCTCTGCAGGAGAACCAAGCAGATTTCATGCTGGGAGGATGGATTTGCAGTCAGGAGAGAGACCCAACACTCATAAAAACACCCAGATGACACCTCTACCCTTCCAGAAGAGAAAGAGCCCTGGATCAAAAAAACCCCAACACAAACTCAGAGCTGGTTATGTGTGGTATGCACTGCCAGTTACTTACGCAAACGGGATCACAGGAGCTGGCACAGCCTGTGGCCAAGAAACAGCAGCATCTGCAGAGAGCCAGGGCTGTGGGGCAGGCATGCCTGCCAAGCCACTGTGCTGACCTGTGTCCCAAAAGGCACCTCTTTGAAGCCTTGAATCCAAAATGTAATAGGGCAACATGGAGAAGGGGATGAAAGAGGATCAAAGGTCTGGAGGAGCCCTCCTGCAAGCAAGGACTTGTGTACACCAGGACTTCTCAGTCTGGAAAAGACATGGCTGGAGAAGTTATGGCAGAGGGCTACAAAGTCAGGCATAGCCACTGGCCTTGCTGCCTCTTCCCCATGCAAGAACTGGGGCTAATTCAGAGCATGTAGGTCCTTGTGTGGTGGGGGTCAGACCTGGGGAATTCCTTGCCCAAGGATGCTGTCAGCTGTGAGTATTTGCATGAGTTCAAGAGAAGATTAAACCAGTAGATGGAAAAATATAATCTGGATTAATAAACACAGACAAATGTTGTTTACAAAGACTGTGGGACTGTGCTCTTGACCTGTGTTAGTAGCAAATGGTGAGGGGCCATATGGGCCACACTCTGCCCATGCAGACCTCACTTCTGGAGGCAGTGACAAGGGGTGAGAATGGAGGGAGTGCTAATCAACATGCCCCTGGGAGCACCTACTGCTCCCTGAAGCCTCAGAATGCTCAGAAATTCAGACTCTTGATCTAGCTTAGTGCAGGAGTTTCTACTTCCTCATGGCTAAACAGCCCCATGGATCACAGCCTTGTCCCAGGATCAGAGCTGTTTATCAACAGGAAAGCAGAATGCTGAGTGATTTCTCCCTGTAGTGTGTGTCCTCAGCCTACACAAAGAAACTCAGCCACAGCCTCAACCAACTTATTTCTGAAGTGTGACTTGTTATACTTAGAACAGAGGTCCTCCCACTGAAGAATCCCACCATGCCTTCAAAGAATCATCTATCTCTCACACGGATCAAGCTCCATCTCCAAGCTCATGTGATCCCACTCAGCCCATGGCCATGGCCGTGTTCCTCTGGCACCAAAAGCACACTGCTCACATCAGTCAGCATAAAGCCACCCACCTTCCTCCTCCCACCCACTTGTCAGATGGGAACACACTCTTGCCAGCTCCCAGATGGGAAGAGGAAACCTTTGCCAGCCCCATGCCAACCCCAGGGCAGCAGGTCTCCCTGCCAACTTCAGGTGTGCTGAACCATGTTTGCCAGCTTGGGCAGCCACAGAGCTTTCATGTCTAATTAAGTGAAAGCTGCAAGGGCCTGGGGGCAGTAGATGCCTGGCTGTAGGTCAAGATGCCCATGTGCTCCTTGTCCCTCCCATATTATTTCTTCCTCAACCATCCCTATGACCTTCCTCTGAGTACACATGATGGGGATGTGGGATGTGATGTCAAACCAGAAGCTGCAGTCTGGCTTTTATGGCCTTGTGGGATCCCCAATGCCACCCCAAAGAGGTGCCAGGCACCAGCCAAACCGGTGTTGGGTCTGTGTCTTGTGCCTGTTGGGAACCACCTCATTCTGGCAGAGAGGACCTCACAGAGACATCTGTTCAAGTTCTCAATAAGCCAAAAAATGCCAGTGTCTCTGCCTGCATTATGTTTTGTCAGCTCAAGGACCCTGACCCCAAAGCACAGCACTGCAGAAGCTGTGACAAACCTCTGTCCCTGGACACAGCAGAGGAGAGCTGTTTGAACCGGAGCTGCTGCACTCCCTGTGCAGGATAGAAATCTTGCCTAAGCCAAATGTTAATGAGATGGCACAGGCTCTGGGCAGGCTTTGTGCTTTTTTTCCTCCTGGATTAAGCAGCGGCATGTGAGGAACATGGAGCTGAATGGCTGACAGCTGAAGGTTAACATCAGGTCAACAAGCCCTTTTTCCTGCCTTTCAATCCTGAGACCTCAAAGTGGGAGGGTTACCTAAAGCAAACAATTTTAAAAAGGCAGTTCTCCTTTCTTCCCTGTCTCTTTCCATTTCTTGCAAGGAAACTGCCCTGGGTTTGAAAGACAGATTGGATGCTGCTTTTCCATGCGTATCCTTTTTCAGGATTTGGGAGGAATGGCAAGCCATGATTCTTCTCCCATCTGAAGTCCACTGGTCTCCCTTTCCCAGGACGAGCTCACTCCTACGCACTTGCAAGTGTCTGCAGGCACCTGAGCTGTGTGCAGAAAAGCAGGCTTCAGTCCTGACTCTGCAGCTGATCTCCTGGGAGATGCCAGGCATGCTGCTCACAGCCTGACTCAGCCACCCTTGGATTTCCTTGTATTGCAGAAGCGTAACCGAGGTCTTGGCTCTGGTGTCTGTTCTCCAAAGCCAAGGTCTTCACCCTCCCCCGATCCTCCTCTGGTGTGTGCTGAGATGGTGACATTCCCAAAGGAGCAGTGGTTTCTGTTTGATCATCTGGGTGGTACCACAGCTCAAACGCCACAAGTGGCTTCTTTGCCCCCATCCTGCTGTGCAGAGGGCCGGAGGCTGCCCTGGCCTGCTCCCAAAACCACCCGTTCTCATCAGCAGCATTAAAGACAGCACAGCAAAACATGGCACCTTAAGGATCTTTTTGCAAGGCAGAGTTGGATGACTCAACTACTATACACCTTTTGAAGCAGTATTCCAACAAACACTGGATGCACTGGATGGGGGCTCCAGAGCAGTTTCTCCTGCAAAGAGAAGTGACTTGGGTTTTCTTTTTTGCTAAAGGGACCCAGCTGGACAGTGAGGGAACTTCAGAACCATGGCTGTCCAAGCTAAACCCAGTCAAGTGTGCTATGGGGATGAGAAGAAGTTTCCCAATGCTTCCCACTGCCTCTGCTATGGACACATCAATCATGAGCAGCCAGAGAGTACTGAGTAGCTTGGAGAGGAGGAAGATGGGAAGAAACAGGAGGAAAAGTCATAAACCACCACAGATGATTCTGTCATCACCTTCTGGCTACTGCTTCAAGCCTTGCTACAATTCAGATGTTACATTGATTTAAAGCTGTTGGAATAATCACAGTGGAACAACTTTCTCAGTCATTGTTTTTTCACACAGACACAGGCAGACACACGCCCACCACCATGTATATATATATATGTGCAGACACACACACCTGTAAAATTGAAACATGATCCTTTATGTTTCTGTAGCTTATTCTTGCCTGGGAAGGAGGTAGTAATACAGATTCTTAAAATATGTGTTACCAGGAGTTGCTCCCCTGAAAAGGCAAAACTATTTCACTTTCAAAACACCTGCTACATTTTTTATGGGTCTTTACACCAATAGAAATGTCATATATCCTCTTGGAAAATTAATACAAATAATTATGACTGCAAATCTAAATCAGTGGAACCACATTAAGCCTTTCTGTATACATTCTCATCTTAATTCAGGTTAGTTTGTAATTCTTTGAAAAAATCCTTAATTAAATTGAAGGGACTATTAGTCCATTATGTTCCAAATGACACTGTCAATACAGCTCTTGGCTGATTTTAAATTGCATGTCATAATTACACCAGAACAGAAGCACCTGAGAGTTTCTCTCTTCTTTGGGCAGCCAAGAAGCCCTCAGGGTCTGTGAGGGGACTTGGGAACAGGGATAACCCATCCAGGCCTTTTCTTTAAACCTGGTGCTGTGGACAGATGCACTTGAGCAGAAAAATGGCCCTTTTGGGCTCTCTATCCTCCAGTCTCAGCATCTTCCCACTCCCTGGTACCTGTTGACCTCTGATGGAGCTTAGGAAAGGAATCGCTCACTTCCTAAGGGCGTGTGGGGAGGGAAAAAAACCCAATGCAAAACATAATTCAACACAAGTCCAGGTGACATGACATGGGATAATAATTTGGGCAAATGGAGGACAGAGTGAGTTGTTTTTGCTGGAATAGTCAATTGGGCAAGAAGAAGAATTTCTATAGGAAAGATGCTTTTGATCACAATCTGTGATATGGGTTAATAATGCCTTGTTGGACAGTTTAAAACAGGTCCCTTACATGGTTATCTCTGCTCTGTGCTGGTACTGCTTTTCAATAAAAGTAAGCAATGCTCAAAGAGAGCTACACAATCAGATGGGGAGTAAAGTGATGAGGTGTGCTGGTAAAGGAATTTGGATCATTTTGCCTAGGAAAAGGAGGGCTTTCAAAACAGAAAGGGCTCATGATAGACATCAGGGTTGGTGCAGACAGAATTAAAGCAATGCTCTGCAATGGGGGGAAGGGCACTCTGGGCTAGGACGGGGGAAACACCTCTATGTAGCTGTCAGGACAGCAAAAACCAGTGCCAGTGCTGCACTGGTGGGAACTGGCAAGGAAAAAATGTCAGGAGAGCCAGGACAGGGCTGGGCAGCATGATGTCACCTCCCCATGCCCTTTCCCCTTGCTCCCTTCCTCCCAGCCCAACAAAACCTCATGTTTCATTTGACTCAGGCAAGGAAACAACACAGGGAATTAGCTGCTTGGTGTCAAGACAAGGCAGGTGAGAGCAAACAACAGCAAGTAGCTTATCATGAATTTATCTTTGTGTTTGGAACTCATTGTTGCCAGCTGGGTTTCAGTCACTGACCACGTGGTTTGTATCATGGAGATGCTGCAGCCTGAAAAATTAGGGAACAAGGAACAGTGATGGTACCCAGCTCTGAATATTTCCATTTAGATCAGTATCCCTTAGCCTTGCATGGTGTTGCTAGCTGATGAAGGGATGGAGGCTTTTCCTAGAGCTACCAGCGTGGAGATGAGACTACAAAATTATTCCATTCCCGCATGCCAAAGGCACAGACGATTACAATTTTTCTTCTGACTCCTACTCATCCCGCCTCATAGAGATCAGATTAATCGTGGCACATGATCAAAGAGATTGAAATGAAGAAACTAAAAACCAAATGGCTGCAGTTACACTGCTGCAAAACCTGGGTGCAGATAAGGACTATAATTTTGCTGTGCAATAGCCTGGGCTGGGAAAAGTGAGGAGCACAGTGCTAACCCCATGTGTTTTTATCCTGACGAATACCCTGCTGCCCTGTTTCAATGAGAACTCTGTTAGCACATTGCTAGCTTCAACAAAAAAAATTACTGCCTTTCTGGAGAGCAAAAGCAAGGCGTGAGACCCATGAAAATGAGCAGAGCTGCAAAGAGACTTTGCCATGCGGCAAATGCACGTGGCGGCTTCGAGCACTCGTGGGATCGAAAAGCACACAAAGCCCTGCGTGTCCCCAGGTCGCTGTGGGGTCACTGTGCAGTAGCACCTCCCCTGCACCTGAGCACCAGCATCACACCACACACAAGCCCCTGAAGTTGCTTTAATGAAGGATTGCCTCCCTGCAAGGGAAACTTGGCAGTGTGGGGCACGTGTATCCCACCCACTCCTCCTCCTTCTCTTTCTGCTCCTCCTCTCCTGCTCCTGGCACACCACCCACAGGCCCCGCTCTGGCCACCCTCGGCAGCTCCTCGGAGAGCTCCTCTGAAGCAGAGCCAGATGGAGCTGCCAGCTCTCCCTACGAGATGGCACAGGCTTTCCAAGCCGCCTCTTCCTGGGGCTGCCTACTCCTGTGTGGGAGGTGCAAGCGAGGCACATGCTGCTTCCCCTGGTGAGCTTTCCTCCAGCGTGTCCCAGTGCCACCACTGAAGCCTCTGCTTGGTGGTCCTGCACAGCTGCCAAGCATCAAAGCCAGCTCAGATAAGCACCACATCACCTCTTCCAAAGGCCCTCTGGGTGGGGCACAATTCAAGGCATAGCATTGCAGCTGGTGATCCAAAAGCCAAGGGTTGCAATTTCTGTGGTCACCCTGATGTGTGAAAAATGTCTGCGTGCACAAAACCCCTGTCCGCGGACCCTGACCTTGCCCACCATTGCTTTGAAGTGGTGCCAGCAGCAGAATTCCCAGCCTGGGAAGTGAAATTCCTGGGAAGGCCCACCTTCTTGCACACTCCCAATTTTTATTCCCACTTACAACTTTGGGAGGACTACAGGGAAGATTATCCACCACTGTCCCTTAGAAAGACCTGCCCTAGGTATCCTGTGGGATCTGCTGCCTACAAGGACAGCTGGTAGGTAGCAGGGGAAGATGTCATGTGCTGTGATATGTATCAGACGTGCAGATGACATGTTTGTGCAGGGTGAGAAGAGCCAAGACTACTGTGGGCTGATGGCTCTGGCAAATCCCATCCTTAGGTAAAAGCCTGTCCTTAATTCTCAGCATTTTACTGTGTCAGTAAAGGCCAGCACACATTAGGGAGGAAACACAGGCACCCTGCCTGCACTGCAGATTGCCAAATATGAATTCAGGTGCTGGCCATGCTGCAGAACCTTTTGGGGTTGCTGTGTGAGCTCTACCACAGTTTCGAGCCTGCTGCAACCAGAGGTACTGGGACTGCTGCCTTTGGAATATGGGAAGTGACCAGTATGGGACTGCACAGGAGCAAGCAGGCAGGTGTCAGATTTCCAGTGCTTAGGAAGCAGAATGCAGCCTTTTGTAGGCTGGATGGACGACACCACCTGACACAGACTTGTGTCTCTCACTGCCATCGACAGAGATTGGGCTGTCTTCACACACTTCTGGGAATTGTCATCTGTGCTGGAGAGACACTTCTGGCCTGGGTAGCCTTGCTGACTGGGGAAGGACTGGAATGCTCAGGGATGCAGCACTTCCTTTGCGGGGAGCAGGCAGAAACACCTCCTCCTGACTTTTTCCATGCTGGGCTTTCAGCAATCAGATAAACGGAGGCAAAATTCTCTTGTAAAAGGAGAAAAAACCCTTTCACACCCAAAATGGGAAGGGTGGGTGCTGCCCTGGGCCACAGGGCTGCTGTTGGGGGTCTATCATCTCCTTGGAAGCCATCACCACTCTTGCACAGGAGAAAGGCAGGCAAATGGTTCATTTTAGCGATGTGGACTTGGTCCACCATCTGGGATGCCACACCAAGCCTAAGGCCACCACCTTCTCCCAGCAAGAGGGCTTAGGGGGTTCCTAAGGTCCGTTGTGACCAAGGGTGGCGGTTGTCACCTGCAGCAGACCTCATGAGTGACAACAGACACATGATAATAAAACAAATGCACAAGAAAATCCCTCTCACCCCCTCTCCGCTGGCCTTCACCCAGGATGCAGGGTGCGTCCCTTCGCTGGCTCAGCTTTCTCCATGGTAACAGATGGATGTCACAGTCCCATCCCCCTTCATGATGCTGGGGCAGGCGGGTGGGAGACAGATGGCAATGGAGGGGAAGAGAGTCCAGATCCTCCTGAGTGGCAAAAATTGCAGGAATCCCTGACTGCTGGAGCCAAGACATTGACCCAGAGCCGTGGGAGGGAGGGAAGGTGGAGGCGCGTGGCTCTGCTGAGCCCGGAATAGCAGAGCAGCTGTTAAGTTATCACTTGTAATTATTACAGCATATGGGAGGGAAAGAATAGCTCTCAAAGGGAGAAAAACAAATAAGGAAAGGGCGGGCTGCCGCAGGGCTCAGCCACGGGAAGAGTGACACTCAGCACTGCGGCGGGTCCCCATCAGGTGGGCAAGGGCATCGGGGGACAGCTCTTCCTCTCCACAGCTCTGGCAGGAACTTGGGTGCAAATATTTGCACCTGCAGTACCACGGGCTCACCCATCTAACAGGGTGCCCACTACCCACTCAGGAGCATGGGTATGCTGGGGAGACGATGACAGTGGCCAGGGTGTTACAGAGGGATGGAGCCTGGCATGCTCCCCCTGTCCCTTCTCCATGCACAATCCTACTGTTTGCTCTGTAATTTGAAGGATGCAGAGCCACACACAGCAAGTGATGCTGCTGGAGCACAAAGTGCCCCAGTAAACCAAAGGGTAAAGCCTCAGACACAAGCCCTGCATGGGAAAGCCTGCTCCTGGAAATATGTGGAGCAAGGAAGAGGTGACATGCAGCAGCATGAGGGAGAGTAGAGAAATTCAGGTAACAGTCTGTGAATAAGTAGCAATGACAGTCTCTCTTAAATTCTACTCCACTTGCAAAATAAACATTGTATCCCCTCATAGCAGTTGTTATTCTGCTATGATTCTGATATCTTAATATTTCAATATTAGAAAGAAAAATAGAAATAAGTCCTTGGAAATGTGGAGCCACTGGCAGTTGCACCAGCTGCATCCCAGTATGGGGATAAAGAATGTCAAGAGGATGCCACTGCTGCTCCCTGCAAAAAGCTTGGGAGAATTAATGGAGAAAAATCTAACCATATCTGCTGTGTATTAAATACAAACATTTAAGTTCACTGATGAAGTTCACAGCCACTGAGCTACAGATTTTCCTGAGAGCCAAAAAGCATTTTGAGCCCATTTTGATGTTTACTTGTCCTGTGCAACAGGCATGTAGCCACAGAGGTGAGGCAAGATGAGGAAGAGATGTTAACTTGTCCTGTTTGTTCCTATGCTCTGATGGCTTTTCCCTGGGCATCTGCTACTGGCTACAATTGGAAATGATGCAGGACCAGGGACAAAAGGTTAAGGGGTTAGAATATACTCTAACAGAGGTTTTTATATTCTCTTATACTCACCTCTCTCCTGCTTTTCAGCCATATTTATTTGTCTACTACTGCCTTCTCCCTGACAGCATCATTAATTTACTCAGAGCAGGTGAACTGGGACCTGCCTGCTCACCTTGGTGAACTCTAGCTCATCCCTGGGTCTCTCATCCCAAGCCTACCAATGATCCCATTGTGAAGAGCTTGTGGCTCCAGTGAAAAGCACCAATACATGTCTGAGCAGTAGATGGGGAGCCCTGGACACACTGGGCTGATGTGTCAGGTCCAAAGCACACCACTCCCAGACCTAAGCCACAAGCTTGGAGCAGTGGCTCCCAGAGGTCAGCAGGACACAGATACAGATGGGTGCTGAGCACCTGCTGGTCTCATGGGAGCCTGGGAGCTGCCCTTAAGCTCTGGTAGCCCACTTGGCCATGCAGCACAGGCAGCTGCTGAATGGCAGTGCTGCGGCAAACAAAGCTGTGACACAAGCATTGGAAACAGGAGACGGTTCAGACTCTGTGATCCAGAACAGGAGTGAATTGCATGTGGCAGACAACAGCCCCAGAACCCGTTAAATAAACCAGCCAAACCCTGCCAGCACCCCAGGATCCTGGCCGCTGTGCTTGGAGATTGAAGGACCAGCTCTGCAGCTAGCACATATAAGCAAGCTAGCCTGGGTGAAAATCAGGGAGGCAACACCTATTTGCACCAGCTGGAAATCTGCCCTGATGCTTTATAAACCACTGGCCCTGCTAGAAGGACTGAACCTGCCCATGCACCCATGCTGCTGCTCAAGTATTCGCCTGGGTGACACCTGCATGTGGGGCAGAAAAGGGTTTCTGCTGCCTTCATCATGAGGCTGAAATGCTGCTTGAGACATGTGTGGGGTGACTGCTGGTGTTTGGGGTGACCCCACCACACAATTGAACCTGGAGGTGCTCCCCACTGCACCGACACCCCAGAACAGAGGGAAAAAGAAATGCTGGGATTTGCAGAGCTGCTTGGGCCTTGTGTCCTCTGTCTGCAGTGACCTGGAGCAGGGAAGGGCAGTGACAGGGCAGGTGGAGAATGTGCCTTAGGATAGGACACAGCTTGGGGCATCCCTGCCCACGGCATGGGGTTGGAATTAGGTGATCCTTAAAGTCCCTTCCAACACAAACCATTCTGTGATCTAGAATGAAAGGATTCTCACAGTCCTTGTGCCAGAGACTCACTGGGAGACTGTGCTGGCTCAAGCATCCAGGAGGAGACAAAAAGCCTGCCAAGAGCTGCAAATGGAGGAGGAGTGTGTTTGCAGCTCATTGCCATCTCCACACTAGCCCTGCATTGGCAGAGGCTGAGCTACAGACCCCATCAGAGTCTTGGGGGCTAAGCCCTCCTTGTAGCAGGATGCTCTGCCTAGGTGGGGGTAAAACAGCTCAGACTTTACCCTATTTGCAGAAGTTATCAGGCTATCAGTGGCAAATGAAGTAGGAGGGGTCAGGCTGCTTTTTGGTGCTGAAGAATGCTGAGAGGAGGCTGACTCATCGAGCCCAAAGTTAAACATTCTGAGGATGTGAAGAACAATGTTTCCTGACAGAAACTGGCACTGGTGAGGAGGTGGCAGACAAAGCTTCTGATAAAGAAACCAACAAGTGCTAGTACTGGTGACTTATCTAATGGTGCTGAGCTAAAGGCTGCAGAGCTGACACAGGTGCCCTACAAACATATGGCTGACAGTCAATCATGTCATACTACAAAAACCCAGTCCTGCTTTTTAATGGCAGGGTCCTCTAATACCCCCCTTTTCAGGCCTGTGGGAAGATTCCTCTTTGAGTGGAGACACCCCTCAATGCTAAGCAAAAGAGATCTGCCCATGGTCACTGAAATGGGTAACATCAATCTCTACTTATTATTTTGCCAACTTTAATGTAATTGCTTCAATATTTATAAAAAATTGTACACTATACTAGTAGCTAAAACTATCTGTATTGTGTAGTAAACAATTCTGATTAAATTTTTTTTTTAGTCTAATCATTATCATCATCAATGAAATAAATCACTTATTTCATTAATATAAACATATTTGGCTAGCCATCCTTAATTCTGCAGCACAAAGTTGTATAAAGGCTCAATTACACCTATATAATTCTTTAGGCATAAACCATTGACCAATGATTGGATCCAGACTCCTCTGTGAGAAGGAGTTTAGAAATCAAGGGGATCCTTGTGACTCAATGGGAGGGTCTTCATGACAGACCTTGTCTGAAACTTCCATTTTGCCTGCAACACTCCTGCATCCCAAATTAATCCTGCAGCTCTCATTCTAACTCCCAAGCCCTCTGCTCTTGTCTCAGGGCAGGGTGACAGTGATGCCAGAGCCATACACACACACAGAGCTGCACACACACAATCTGCCTCTTACATTTTTGGCCACCTTCCCAAATGCCAGAATGACATGGCAGCCCTGTCCATCTCTTTCCTTTCTTCTGTATATCACTTGCAAAGTTGCTTGATCTTAAGGTAATTGCTTTTCCCACAGCAGCAAGGGCCTCTCATTTGTTTTTACATGCCACTAATCTAATCCACAGGTTTGTGTTTGGATTCCTGCTTCCCCATGACTGTTCATAATTTAAAAAAAAAAACAACAATAGGAGAAATCAGGGAAAATATAGGTTTTGAGACTTTTTTCCCCCTATTTAAAACCAAATTTTGTTAGTGATCATCCAGGGGAAAAAAGTATTTGTTGCTTTGACCCTACAAGACCTCTAAATATTTTTAATCCCTTGCTATCACTGTGAAGCCCTACCTGGGGAGGTAGCAGGAAACATTCCTTGGAGGATCCTAGCAGCTTTTGGGGCTGAGCTTCTGAAGAGGGAAGATTTGGTGACTAATCCCAGGAAATCCCCTTCTCCTGGGCAAGATGACCCATCCTGATCCTGACTGTTGTTCCTGGTGTGCAGCATCTTTCTGGTAAGGGCTGACAGGTCCATACCCAGACCCTGAAAGGTTCTTGGCCTGGCAAGACATAGCAGTCATTTGGGGGGTCTGGGCATACCATGATCTGCCCTAATCCCTCCACTCCTGAGGGGCTGGAGGGGGATCCACCACCCCAGCCTGGTTGCTGCCTCCACCTGTGATGCAGCAGAACAAGCCTCTTCTGCTGTGACAGGACTGCTGATGCTCCAAAACCCACCCCAGCTGCTGGTGTGCCCATCTCCCCTGTGCTGCCCGCTGGAGTGTGCTTCCCTCTCCGCTCACCAAGTGCCTTCCTGCTGGACAGACCTCCCAAAGGCTTCCACTGCTTCCCCCCACAGCAGTTCCACCTCTTCTTTTTCCGCTGACCCTGCCATCTCTGTGTGTCCTTTACGTGGCAGACGGTAAGCAGTGTTTGCTGTACCCTCGGTCAGCACAGCCTTGATCGGTCCGGGGCACGAGCAGGAGGCAGCACACACCCAGCACTGTCCCCACAGACAGCACGGCCAGGGCTGCAGAGGGGAGAGCAGCTGCTCTGGTACTCACCTTCAGGTCCCTGTCATGGCTCTAAGTGTCCCCAGGAGCGTGGATGATGCAGGTGACAGGAGCCTGCAGCAGCAAAGTGGCCCAGGGATGGAGAGGGACAGAGCCAGTGCTCTCTGTTGGGGAAGAAGGGACTGAGTCTGCCCACAAAGCAGCAGTAAGAATGTGGGTGTTGATTTCTGACAGCTTCCACATGGGGAAAGGGCTGGGATAGAAATTACATGGGTTGGGTGGTTGCAGATTTTGAGGCCTTGGGACCAGCCCCGGTGACCTCCCAGGGTCTTCTAGTGCTATTCTGACATCAGGAAGAGGGCCAAGATCCCTGCTGAGCCTGTTTGCAGCTCATAGCTACAGGCTGTGACAAAGATATCTTTAATACATGCTGGGGTTGCACACGGCATTATCATATGGACATGCCCTATAACACCCCAAAAGCACCTCAGCTTTCCAGTGCCAAAGTGGGTCTGGGATGTTCTCCACTCTCCACTTTGTGGGCATTGCAGGTTTCCTAAGAAAATATTTCCAAACACAGCGAAGTCGTGTGTGATACAGCAAGCCACTACCAGCACAGTGCACTTGGGACACCACACGAGGCCAGCATACTGGATGCTGGATAAGTAAAAAGCAAATGTTGAGCCCACTGAATGCCTAACGCCCCCTGAACAGCCTGGAGCTGCTTGGGTTTGGTTTTCGAGTCCTTTTGCTTTAAAAGTTGCACTTGTGAGACTCTCTTCTTCCCTCTAGCGTCCCTTCCGAGGCATTCCTCCTGCTCTCCAAACCCAGCAAAAGCGGCGCCTGCCTGGCTGCATTTGCACTCGCTCCGTTCCTCAGGCACAGGTTTTATATCTATAAATGATCCTACAACTCTTCACCCAGTAATCCGAAGTTTTCTTTTTCTGGTTTACGCTGTGCCATGCAGGAGGATCCTGTTGCAAGGCTGTTTTCTCCTGGCAGCTTAAAAAATTATCTCAATTACTACCATAGTTTTAGCACAATCACTCTAAACTCCAGTTGGGAATGCACAGCCACGAGGTTTCTGATGGCAGTGTGGAGAGGACACCTTGTTGAGAGACGGGTCAGACTGCGCCCCTGCACTTGTTGCCTGTGTAAAACCATGCTACACCTCCTCTCAGATCACATAATTTCTCCTTGGGCTGTAGGAAACCAGGGCAGAGATTACAAATTACTGCAGTGCCCTAAGGCTGGACCAAGGCTGTCACTGAAAGGTTGTTTTATTTCTGGTGACAGCAAGAGACCTCCAGGGTAGGATCTCCATCACCTGGGTCACCTCCCAGCTGGCTGGTTTCCAAAAGTAGAGCCATAATCCTTCTCTTTGAGGAGAGACCTCCACCTCTCCTGGGGATGGGGCAGCAGATCTGCCCTCCCAGATGCACCTGCACCAGGCCAGCTCTCCACCAGCTCAGGGTCTGCTCTGGCACCTCGAATTCAGTCCAGGACAAGCCCTCCTTGGTGTCCTGCAGCTGTCCTGCCCCACCTGTGCCTCTCTGGAAGGTACAAAAGCTTCCCAGCCTGGCTCAAAGAGCCACGTGCACTGAGGCATGCTGCCCCAGTGCTCACACACTGTCTCCACTCTCCAAGGCTGACCCTTTGTCTCAGCCAGGACGTTTCCAGTATCTCCTGGGGTAATTTTAGAGGAACAAAACAATAAAAACAGGGCCAGGATTCTCTGGTGTAATGACAAAGCCATTGCAGGGCAGGATTCATGTCACCTGGCAACAGATGGTACCAAGCAGACATCTAAGCCATCATCACAAACCCTGTTTGATCAGAGCAGAGACTGACACTACCGGAGCCTGAGCCATCTGACTCATACCCCAGAAGTACCTGTGTTCCACTATGGGTGAAGATACTGCCCATGGCGAGGAGACAAGCCTGTCAGGCTCTGAACAAGCCAAGGAAATGATCCTGAGCTGGCCCGCCATTTGTGTGTATTTGAAAGGACACGTATGGCATTTTCCTTCCTGAACATCTCCTGTGCTTTCTCCTCCTTGACAGCCAAAGAAAATAACTTCTATTCATCCTTTAATGAAGATTAATTTGTTCCAAGTGCAAGCCAATCTCAGGCCTTCAATGAGAGTAATGGCCTTGGCAACAAACACAACAGCCATGAGCCCTGGGACTGTGCACACAGCTGCCATGGGGACACTGGACAGGGTGAGCATCTCCTTTGGCCTGTTCCTAAATGGGATGCCAAGGTGCCCACAATGGGCTGGGCTCTGCAGAGCTGGGAGGTGCAGAACCCAATCCAAGGCTGAGCAGGAGCCACCTCTGCTTGTCAGGGCCCATTTGTCTGGGTGGGATGCTGTCCCAGACATGCTCCCCTTCAGGGGGAGGGATGTTTCCTAGTCACTGAAATAACTGGCTGGCACACAGCTCCCTACTTCTTTCTCCCATGTTTTTTCAAGTTCTGGCTGAGTGGAGCCTTTCAGTATGCAGGGCAGCACCAGCCACTCCAGCAGGGCTGTTCATGGGACACCAGCTAAGTGATGCTGAGAGGCCTCCTGGATGGGTCATGCTTTTGCTAATGCTGCAGCATTGTCAGTTTGGGTCAAGTACCTTTGTTCTGAGCCCAGCTCACTGCAGGGCAGCTGTTCCCATCTAACCACCCCCTCCCTTAGCAGCACGTACTAGTGAGACTTGGCTCCCAGCAGAAAACTCTTCCCTGCAGTGTTGATTTATTAATAGGTGAGGGAGCAGTTCTCACTCCTCTCTCCAGCTTACACAGTAGATATCAATTTGGCAGCCAGCAGCAAATCCCATTAAGGCAGTGAGATACTTAAAGGCATCAGCAGCTCCAGGCCCATTACAAGAATGAGGGGATGGACTCTGGTAATGTACATCTGAAACTGGTCACATCCAACTGGAAGCAAGGATCCTACTGAGACAAACATTAAGAGTCTGCAGAGGCAGGGATGGGAATAAGATCATTCATTAAAGGACTTTGTCTATATTCAAGGGACCAATGTGTGGTTTTAACAGAGGAAATGGTGACAAAAAGCCCATACAATGAAACTCCCCTTTCTCCCTTTTGGGCCAAGAGAACTGAATTCACAAATAGCCCATCATGCCTTACATTTCCTAATTAGCCTATTGAAGACCTGGCTGGCTTTTTAATTTTCTAGATGAAAAAGGTGGAAGATGAACAAGCAGAGACTAAGCCAGGGCAATAATTTTCCCTGTGGATCTGTTATAGCTGTCCAGACAGCAATGGCCCTGTTTATTTTCCCTGTCCTGGAAACTGCAATGGAAAACAGCATGGCAGCCCTGGGAAATGAGGTGCACCAACTACTGGCAGAGAGAAGAGAGGAGGCCACCAGCCCTTCTGCCCCATCAGACTGGGCTGTGATCACTAACTTGCTCTCTTAGCAAGCCTCTCTGCTGTTCCATGCATGACAGGCTGGCCACTCAGCTCTGGACTAAGTCCCCACAGACACAAGAGCAGATGGCACCCAGCCTGTTGTACACGTCCGTCCCTGCCCACAGGCACCTGAGGAGGTGATGGATGGGCCACCAGCTGATGCAGTGATCAACAGGCAGACTGGACACCTCCTCCTGCCCCTGTGAACACACCACACCACCATGCAGTGTGTGACTGCCCTGGTTAGCCACCTGTGGGGCAGAGCTGTTTAATGAGGGGTGGGGTGGCTGTTCTGAAGGTCACACACAGCCTGCAGCCCTGAGAGAGAGAGCCCTGAGAGTCACCACTGGGGTGCCTGATGGGAAGGTACAACAGGAAACCCTGAGTTAAGTGGTTTTGATGAAGCCCTCAGGCACTGATTTCCCACACACAAGGGCAGAGCTGTTTTTTTCTGAGCATTTCTCCACATTCCCTCTGCCAGCTCAGAGGAGCTTCTTGCTCTGTGCACACACAGAGCCTTGTGGAGTTTGCTGCGAGATGAGACCACAGATGCTTTTGAGAGACTTTCCAGATCTGTACCAAGAGTTTTGTCTCTGCAGATGCTCATGTCCAAACCCAGTTTACACACCCACTGATTTCTTTCCCCTCCACCCTTTTGAAATGAAAGATGTCGATGAGAAGGAGGCTCTGAATGTCTGGAGAAGACAGTTGTACCCATCACCCCCTGGTAGGACCCTGGATATAGAGAAGGGTCAGTGCTGTCAGTGTCTTCTTTCTTTTACAAGGCCAGCTTTTTTTTGTGTATGATGGCATCGTCAGTGACACTGCCAAAAAGTCAGATCTAGAAGCCTATTTAAGGGCACAGGCACTGTTGCTGGGTGAAATCCTGCCTGCATCCATAGTATTACATAAAATCACTTACCACATAGTTTTAAATTATTTTTGATAGATGATTTCTGCTAGGACACACCAAAACTGGGCAAACTCACTTCAAGCTCCAGACTGTTTTGTAAGATAAAGTGGTGCAAGGAGCACCATGACAAAAAGGAAGTTTTAGGGCTTTGTCTATTCTGCTTCTCTAAGTTAAGATGTTCAGCAGAAAGGAAGCATAAACCAATTCATTAACTCATTGTGTAATTACTGTTTTATAAACTGATTTTAAAAATGTAATCTAACATAGTAATTTAAACTGGAAAAAATGTGATGATGCTTGGTTTCAGACTGCAACATCAATAAAGTTGAAAGACACAGTCATTTGGAACAGCATCTCACAGACTGCAGTCACTAAAACAGGTGTTTTGGATCTTACCTGCACATGGAGCAAATGCCCTATTGAAAAAAAAAGATTATTCCCTTACTTCCCTGCTTTGCTGCATCATCACTTAAAATTATCCAATTATAATAAATTGGAAAGTCTATTTGATCTGAGAATGCTAGAAATGGAATAGAGGTGAAAGGCACATGCAGAGGATGCTCTGACACCTGGTGACAGAAGTCAGCTCTGCTAGAGAAATTCTGGAATGCAATGTCTATTCAGAGGAAGTGAGACAAATCCTTCCAGGTAGCTATGGAGCAAACAACCATGTTAATATTGGGATAAGCCACTTGTTCAGCATTTGCTCCCACAGCAATGCATCCTACAAGAACCTCCAATGCCTGTGAATAGGGTGAGCTCCTGTGGAGGCATAAACTCTCAAACCATCCAGCCTTTCTGGGCTTTTCCTCAGGTAACAACCCCTCCCTTAAAACCTGCTCTGGCCAACACTTCCTCTTAAGCCCTTGGTTTTGGCCCTTGCATGTTTAACATGCAGGACTGCAAAAGACACATTGCTGGCTGCTGGTAGGTCACCTCCTCCAGCCCACCCCACAGACAGCAGGCTCCATGCTCTGCTTTGTTTGGTGTCCCTGCCTGACTCACAGAGCTGGGCACGGTGTGGATGAGGGGAAGTATGATAGGATTTGTTCTGTTTTAGTGTGTGTAGGTTGCAAAAATAACCACATTTTTCTGTAATACGACATTCATTAGCTCATTGGTTGATCAGTGGTTGCTCTTAAAATATTTCTGGACCAGCTGTATCCTGAATTGAGGCAAATCACATTAATTGTTTGAACCGCTCTGTGTTTAGCTTGCAGAAGAAGCTGCAAGATAGCATTGATCCTTCACGGCTGCACTGTGCACATGGCTCCAACACATGCTGGCAACTGGGTACTTCTAGGACTGAGGACTTCTGTTCTGAGATGTTTTTGTGGCAGTGGATTTGTGTGGCAATGACTGCAGAATGGACCTGGCAGTCAGTGGCCAAGCAGAATTCATTGGCCTAAACCTCTGCGAGGCTTTTGTGGATGAGCAGGCAGCTGGATGCTGGTGGTTGATCTCTTTAGAAGGGCTCTCATCCATGATGGGCCTGAGGAAAAGAGGAAAACTCTGTGGTGAGACTGCACTCTGGATTTGAATACCTGCATTCTCCTCAGCAGCTCTGAAAACTGAACCAAAAGCTGCCAGGCCTGGGAGAAGCCCCAGGCACACGAGCTTCCCACACAAGGCACGTGCTCTCTGCCTATGCTGACTCCAAAGTGACGACAGGAATTCAAACCCAAGCTGTCATGTCACAAGTCCTCTGTTGTATTTCCTCAAAGAAGCAACATGATGCTAAATTTACAGCAAACAGGTTCAGAAATAAACATGTTTTTGTATGTGACACTTCTCTAATGCCTACTTTATTTTCCAGAGCTCATTCTAACATGAATTGGTGTCAGGGAAAAAACCCAAGTGGGATGTCAGGAACCCTTCCTGGAGTGTACTGGAGGAGAGTTTTGAACAAGTGCCACAAGTTCTTTGCAACAGACACAGCATTGGCTCTGGGTGGGGAACATGAGAACGGAGCAGTAAGAACACAGCAAAATTCTGGGCTATTATTCAAGAAAATACAAAATTTACAATACTCAAGCTATAAGGAACATGAGAAAATGTTTCAATAGCTTTAGACAGTCAAAGGTAAATGTCAGCACAAATAAAAGGAATTCTTTTTACAGAAGAAGCAGGAGACCCCAGAGACAACAGAGAAACCTGCCTTTTCCTGCCATGAAGTCCCTTCCCCAGATGCATTTTAGTGCACATACCTGATCCTTGGTGACCCAACAGCTGCTGCTCCTGGAATGGGCCTTGGCTGGCTGGTGCAGCCCAGGGGCTGGCACTGCCCTTGGGATCCAGAGGCAGCCATTGTGCTGTGCAGGCCCAGGAGAGCGGGTTCTTTGTCCTGAGGCTGGGCTGAATTCTCTTGATGAGCTTTTGACTGGCATTTCTGTGTACACTGTCTGTCCTCCTCTTGGCTGGGTATTTTTATGCCCCTGTGGTTCCTTGTTTTCCAGGGTCTTGCTACAACATCCACTGCAGAGGCAGGTGAAGGGTTTTTTGGAGGGGATGGAATTAGGTAACGTTTTGTGTTGGAGAACACTGCACCCTCCTGAGCCTGTGATGAACCTGAAACAGAGTGGAAAGCACAGTGATTTACCAGTTCATCTGATTGCTACACAACTAACCCAGGGAGTGAAAGGTTTTGGAGATACTATGTGATGGAGCTGGGTGGGCAGATGTGTCTTGATGTTGGCCATGTTGAATTGCTTCCTCTGGCAGTCGGTTTGGTTCACTGTCAGCCTCCCTGCCAGCACTGCTGGTGATGTGCCAAGCGTGGAGCAGCTCACAGGCAGAGCTCACGGGGCACACACGAGCTCACCTGCCCTCCTGTTCTCAGGCAGGGTCACACCTGCATCATTCCCTGCCAGTGTTTGCACTGGCTTGTTCTAAATACCTTAGGACTCCTTCCAGTGATCTGAAGTGCAAGGCAGAGGAATAATCACAGACGAGTGGATCCACTTTTTAAATCAGAGGCAGAGATCATGGAATCTCATAATAAGTGCCTGACTGCTGGGGAAAATATTGCACTGCATGCAGGGCTACTTTCTGGCTGTTAGTGTTTCAGCCATGTAATTCTCTCCATGCAATATGTGCAACACACAGAGAAGAAAAAAACTTGTTACTGACTTATAAATATAACCAGCATGCACACATGCTTAGAACCATTCTAAATATAGCAGGGATCTGATTGCTCTTGTCTATTGAAAGAACCAACCATTCTATAAATAGCAGGGATCCAATTGCTCTTGTCTATTAAAAGAACCAACGGGTACCTAAGTGCCTATGTGCAGGGTCCAGGTCAGGAACATAATCTAAAGAATGTGCCACCAAAACTCAGGCCCAGAAAGTTCATCTCTGTGTCTCCCAATTGATGGGGATGTATTTTACTGCCTAGGTAAAGCTGATAAAAGTTTTCATGGAACAGTCTGTATCATACGATATGCTTTTAAAATGTCTAAACTTCATATTTGTTTTTAAGTAGAGCCACTCTGAGAGACTGGTATGTCTGACTCAAGAGCCTGAAATAACATTCAACGCCTTCCAAAAAACGCAGTTTATATGGATCTGATGCTGCAAACATTTTTATGTAAGAGTGGCTTTGCTCAGATGACTTGTCCTTTTCTGGTCAGAAGGATTGCTTCCAGCAACAAGTTCTTCTGTGAGAAACTCACACTGGACTGGACACACTTCTGAGTGTCATTAGGATCCTGGTCAGCCACCCCACCACCTCAGACAATTCTAGATTTCAAACCACTCCATCATCATCCAGCAGATTTAGTTAGAAGATGGACAGATCCATGCCCATCTTCACAGTGCTATAGGGCATGACACTGGAGATGTTTGTGACATTGTCTTGTCAATCTAGAAGGATGACGAGACCATCATACTCAATGTAAAGAAATCATATAAAATCTGAAAAAGATCAGATTAAATCTAAAGAGACCATGAGATCATGGAATCCAAGACTTCTATGGCCACTGGACAATAGGCCATTCCCTTAAGATTTTTCCAAACAGCTTTTATTCTTGTTAGGGAGATACTGTTTATGGTACTGTTAATACACATAGAGGCTTTGAATAATTTAATGATATTTCCAAGTTTTTTTTCAAAATATATTATATTTTTCTAAATTTTAGTAGATCCATTTTTGCCCTTGAAAGAAATGTAAAATGAAAACTCACATGCTTTTACTTATGGAGAAAATAAGAGTTGTTTTTATTAACAATAGAAAAAAGATTGAAGTTGTAATTATATATGGTCCTCTATTTGATATACGTTTGGAATAACCATTATTGATGTTTTTAATATTCTTAAAGACAATATTCAACAAGTAGTGAAGAGTGGGAATTCTGCTTTCATTCATGTAAATGCAATTTCAGAGAAGCCTTTGGCTTTATTCCTGAGTAGAAGAGCATATTCCATTTTTAAACCTTTTATTGAATGCATCCTTTTCGTTGCATATCTTTCCAGAATTCCCAGTTGCTCAGTTAAACCTTAATCATTAGCTCAGCCATTATTTACATCAGTGCCAACTAGGTTCAAACACAGCTCAGTAGGAATGACAATATTTTAGACTCACCTGGCACTGTCATAAATTAATGACACAAGGTAAAAGACAGAGACCTGTCTTCTACTACACTTGATGCTAAGCTAGTGTGAGATCACCTTTGCTCCTCTTAATTCCACATATTCATGCTGAAATATATCAACTGATGGTCAACACAGCTGGCCACAACGTCCTGCTTAAAAACTAGAATGGATTGCTTCGGGTCTGGCTCTGCAATGGCATTTTCCAGTTGATGCTCTGGAGCCAGATGCCAGATCCCATAAAACACTGGGTTACCCATGCACCTATCTACAAATAGCACGTGTTTGACCCAATGCCAACCCTCCCCCAGGGGCTTAGGTCCAGTACCTGAGGAGGAGTGGGAAGAAGGGTCAAGTGAAATCCTTTCAATGAGGTCCTCATCACAGGCCTCCCTCAACTCATTTTCTAAGCTGTCAGTCAGGCTCCAGTCTTTGCCTTTATTCACCTTCAGTGCTTGGCTGGCTTGTTCTTGCTGACCTGTTTGCAGGCACCTGGACAACATCAAGTATCATACTTTTAATTAGCTTTTGAGTGTGTTTATGCAGCTGGTCAAATGCAGCCACTCAGGTAAACACCCTGGCAGTGGATTTAGTTACCCACTGCTACTTCACACCTTCCAGGAGATATGAAAAATCATTTTAATTGGATCAGCAATCTAAGATGCCTGTGTCTGATTATCTCAAGCATCTTAATCAGGTGAAGTGGGGCAGATTTAAAATACTATTCAGTGAAGTAATGTTAGAGAAATAAAACCATTTTTACTTCCAAAATAACCATCACCTGTCTGTGAGATCTATGAGATCTCAGCAAGGTGGTATTTGTCTTTCAGCCTTTTGTTTGCTTAGGTCAATGTGCTGCTTGCAGAAAAGTTCATCCTCTTTCAGCCCTTTTACTAGACACTGCCAGGGCCAAGAATGGTTCACCAGTTATGAAAAGTCATTTCTTTTCTCTTGCTAAGGAAGTGAGCCCATCCTGCCTGTGCTCCAGAGGGAAGGAAGAGGACTCTTCCTCCTTGCCATCCCGCAGATACTCCGGGCGGGAGGACTGCCGCCCAAAGCAGGGACAGGAGGGCAGGAGGCTGAGACTATCCCTCGAAACCACCACCAGGTGGCCAAAGCGCTGATTTTATTTTTGCAGCAGAAAATGAAAGCCCAGTTTATTGCATGGCAAGATTTCCCCGACGGTCTCACCCCTTGTGCTGCTCTGTCCATGCTCCCAGGTCAGAGGACACCTTTTCCTGGTGCAGATCTCTTCCTCCTCCAGAGCCAGAAAGGTTTTCTGTTGTCAGACCAGACGGTTTCAAAGGGCTCACAGCAGGTGGCTGTGGAAATGGCAGAAGTTATCTAGATATCCATGGGAACTCTTCCCAGCTCCGTTTCTACATGTGGATTTTAGAATACATCAAAGCCCACTGTAGTTTCTGAGTTTTTAGATCATCCCTCATCATTTTCTAACTCCTCAGTTTTAAGAAGCCCCTCTCCACCGTCATGTACTATTACAGCCCGAGAAACCCAGGGTAGCAGTGACAAAATTGTTGATTTATATTTCACTGGATATAAGCCTATAGCACCTATACCAATAAGCATATTAAGACCAGTACCACAGAAACTGCATCACTCAGTATATGACCACAGTTCGATTCCACATCCCAGTTCTTAGCACACAGTAATTCACTAAAATGTTCAAATTTGTTTCAGAAAAGCTTCCTATGCTGAGGCTGTGGTAGCAGAAAGACAGGGGCAGTACATATCTTTTCCCTGCAGTTCTTTAACATCTGTTGTGAGCATTAAGTCTGTGTCCTGTGCATCTCCCTGATTTACCCCAGCCTGTTTAAATCTACTCACGTGTAGCTGTGATGTGTTGAACCTCAGGGCCAACAAAAGCTGACCATGACAAGCCTGGCTGCTCCCTTTACACACATGGGTATCCTCTCACTGAATTACTGCCAAAATGAGCAGGCTGACCTGCAGGGCAGGGGCACCACCCCACTGCCAAGAAGAACAAACTTTGGCTTTGTGTTTGTTTAGTCAATAGGAACGACCTTGCAGTATTAGCAAGCTGACTGTTTACACCAACATCAAACAAACACTGCTGAAAAAAGTCCTTTTCTTAATAGCTGTTGTAGAAATACTATCAAGTTTTGCAAGCCTGCCTTGTACTTTGGTCACTGCAGGAGGATGGGAAGTCTGCCCCCGGCAGCTGATACGTGACTTTCACGTGCTCCCTTGCAGCTGATGGTCCACTGCTGCTAACACATGGGCATGTGCAACATCATGGCAGGGGACCCTCTACCCTCCTCAAAGGCAACTGGATCTTGGTTGTTCTTGGGGTACAGGAGAGAGTGAGCTGCTACAAGCCACAGTGAAGTTCAGTTTATCCCAGGAGCTATGGGGGTCACCATGCAGGAATATGAAGTATACAAGAAAAACATACACCTAGCTTTTGCCTCCTCACATGGAGGGCCTTGGCGGGGTTCCCACATATGACTTGACGGAGTCCTAAGAAAAACAGGAAAATAGAAAATATTTTACTCCAGCATTAAACAAACGGTGCTGTTGTTGAAGTCAGTCAATATAATTTCCCATAGACAGGAAGTTGTAATATTCCATGGTGTAGGTTCACAGTGCCAGCTGGCATGGCCTGACACTGCTGCTAAGAGGCAGTTTCTCTGCTTCCACCAGAATCTGTCTCCTTCTGCTCCTGCCCTGCCTCCTTAGTTGTGCTGGTGCAAGTATTTGTGTGAACACGTGGTCAGTCAGATCAGGGAACCAATTCAGATTTTTAAAAAATATGATTTTTGGAGGTCTTTTTTGTTTGTTCTGCTGAATTATTTTTCAGATGGATCTTGATCAAAATCAGGTTAACAAGACATAAGGCAACAAAAGGTCAGAAGAAGCAGTGAACATTGGGTGAAACTGTCTCCATCAGTAGTGTTAGCTGCCTGAAAGTGTGTGTAAAATTATGGTCTCCTTCCCTGACAAGCTGTACTTGGTTTCCATGTACATTTCCAAATGTGCACTCAGCTGTTGACTCTGCATTGCTTCATCTGAGTCCTACCCATAGGCAGGGAACTGAGGAGAGATTGCCATCTGAGAAAAGCAGCTCACAATGCCTGGAAACAAATGCCATCTAATCTGCAGTCTGTGGGCTGGTGGAGTTACACAGTCACAGTGTTTCCAGGAGTCAGGGAAGGATGGGTGGTATTTCTAAGTGACTAGGGCAAGAAGAGCAGTGGTAGATCTGTGTTTTGGGCTAGCTTGTAGATCAGGATGTGAAGTCAAGGAACTGCCTCCTCTTGCTGAGGGACCAACCTCTGGAAACCCAAAACCAAGTGTTCATTGCCAGCAGCGATGCTGCTGCAGCGTGAGACTGCAGGACACACAGTCTGAGCCCATGATGCAGTGGGGAGTGAATGTGCATCACCGCACCTCTCTAGAGGACTACCTTGGACCACGTTCCCATGGCTGAACCTTGCCATGGCCTGATGTTACTCAAGCAGGACAGCTGGTATGGGGCTGTGAAAAGGGACAGCAGCGCATGGTGCATGGTGGGGGAGCTGAGGAGTGGGCAGCCCAGGTGACTCGTGCCTTCTGCTGCCAGGGAAATAAAGGAAAGCCTACACTAGAGCAGGTGAGTTGTGGAAGACAACATATGCTAAACCTGATTAGCAGTGGCATGGGTGGGTGGTATTCAAAGCACCCTGGCTTTCATCAGTAATAACATTCAGAAGGAGGTGGAGGTATGGGAAAGAACAGGATTAAAAAAACATACATTACCATGTGTCAAATCACTGGAGTCATCTTTTGTGAACAGCTTATCAGGAAAAACAGTGGGATCTGGAAGAGGACAGCCACCGGCCAAGAGGCTGGCATCACTACCAATTCCCACATTAGCAGAACACTGTGCATTTCCAGGTCTGGAAGTTGTTGGGGGTTTTGGGCTGCATCCAGACTGCTTTGCTGCTTCCCCAAGATACGGATCTAGAAGAGAGATTTCATTAGTGCAAGCACAGTTATGCAAGGCTTCAAACCACACCATCACTGTACCTTGCCAATATGGTGACTGCTGCTGCACATCTGGAACTATAGAGGACAGAAAAATATGTAACTGCAGCTACAAGAAACATGCTGGAGTGGGTCCAGCCGAGGAAAAGAGGTCTTCCAGTGTTGCACAGTCATGGCAGAATCTGAGGATCCCTAACTAAAGTGATATCTCTTCTGCTCCTGGGCACCAGAGACAGACTGCTGAGGTTATGGGTCAGGAACTGCTCTGTGCTCACCACCCACCCCTGGTTGCCCCACAGGCGAGCCTGGACAACCCAGGGCTCTGCTGCTTTCTCTGCCTGCATGCCCAGGATAAATGTAAGATGTCTCTCATTTGCTGCCCACCTGCTCTCAGGGGAACCATTCCAGACTTGCTGCAGGCACAGCCCAGGCCCCAGTCCTAAAATACATTGCTTAAATGCCCTGGCACAATGCAGATGGTGATGGACACCTTACCAGAGCCACCAGTCCAACAGGGGAAACTGTACCAGGAGTTACAGAAATCTGGGAATGGCAGTGATAGATTTTCCCAGTACTGCCTCATAGACAGATAGTTCTCTACCACAGAAAGAAAGGTGAAAAATGTTTTTGTAATGCTACAGGACAGGAAGGATTATACAAAAACTAGCAAAGGCAGACAGAGCCTTGTCCTCTTACCTGCCTAACTGCTGGCTGTCCTGGGAGCACAGCACAGCACTAAGAGCAGCATATGCAGCCAACAACCCATGGGAGAGAGAACTTCATTGCAGCGCCCAGATGAATAATGTGCTTTTTAAAGTGTTGAGCATCACCAAAGTGAGGCATCAGCTATGTGATAATATGGCCATTTCCTTAAGAGTTGAGTGTTAGGGACCTTTAATACATCTTGGGCACAGCTGTTAATATGAACCCACTCCATGTGAAAAGTACCCAAATTAACATTGCTACTGGAAAGAAAACGGTACTGGGATGTCTGACCCTGACCATATGAACTTACTGGTTTAGAGCTGCCAGCAAGAATATAAGTCTGGTTACACTAGGAAATTACAAAAATTCACAATTTTGTGCTCTACCCCTACTGCTTCTGTCAGCAAACTTTGTTAACTAGTTTTCTGAACCTCAGGTGATGTTGTCAAAGCACAATCACTGAGGGATCAGATCTTAATGGATTTTTTGCCTACCATGACTACTATTACAACTAATGATTTGGACCCATAGGGATTCAATAAATGACAAATGTATGTACTTATTCCAAAACAAACTAAATTTTTAATGGAGTACAGTTGGCAGGCAAACCACAACCTGGGGAGGGGGCTGGGAAGCCAACTGCATTGCCCACACTAATGGGAAGCAACATGAGCAGTTATAGGAAATACTTTGCAATATTTAATAGTATGTGATAAAGTGCATGTAGCATAACATGTAAAAGCATGGACATCTGAGCTATTACCAAGGCTGCAGGCAAGGGGACAACAGATTGACTTTCAAACCATTTATTCTCTACTAATGAATGTAATGAACTTAATCTAATAACAAAGAAAGTGGAACAGACTTCTTACAAGACCATGCAATCTTCCTGGGATGTTGCTGCCACTGAAGGGTGATAACCAGATTGCCTTTCCTATTATTAAACTGGAATAGGAAATCCTACCACATCCATGCTACACAGGACTGACTGTTACCATGGAAAGAGCTGTGAACAGCTGTTGTTGAAACATTCCAAGCTTTGCTTCTTCCTATCATGCAGAACAAGCCCTAAGTACAGACTCCCAGCTACTGCTATATTTGCTTGATGCTCTAGAAGTTGTCTGCATTTCTGATCTTGATGCCCAGCTTAGGACAACTTCCATTTAAATCTGCACTCTTATCTGCTGAATTCCAGCTTTGTTACTTCCCAGGTGAAGAAAACAACACCCTCTGTCCCTTCACTGTAAGTAAAGATTGGCTTTAAAGAGCTCACCTTGCTCTTTATCTTTCTTTTTTTACACATCATAACTTGAAAAATGAACCCCAACAGGAAACCTGTCATACCTAACCATGACACGTCTTTGGCTAAACCACCTTCCTTGATGGATTCCTTGATGATTAGAGAATCTTCATGCATCTTCTTGGAAGGAAGGAGAGTAGTCTGGCTTGCTGGTATTCTGTCCAAATACTTCAAGTGGGGAATGAGTTTTTTTACTTCTGCTCTGTAATTATAGGCTGGGTCCTGGAAAAATTGAGAAAGTGGTCAGTTTATTTAACAGTCTGTGGACTTCTAGTAGCACAATACTGTTCAATTTGTATGACTGCCATACAATTTGAAATGGTCCTCACATAATTTCTACTTGAATTGATCATGAAAATGTCCTGAGGACTGCAAAGACACGGCCTTCACCCAAAGGCTCCTTTGTTGTTTACCCACTGATGACTTTGCCATTTGTCTTTGTTACATTATATGTAATGTGCAAAAGCAGAGAAGGCCACTGATGCCCACGGAAAGCCTGGGCTCCCTCATCATTCAACCAATCTGTCTCCCTGCTTTTGTGATTCGCTGGTGTTTGCCTCAATACTAAGGTGATAGAAAGGCTTGAAAACATATTATGAGTGCTGCTACACCTGCTGATGGAGAAAGAAAGAGCACTTCCATGGATTGTGTTTTTAGGCACACAGTAAAAAACCATATAAGGCAAGAGTGCACTGATAGTGGCAGAATACAAATGGACAGCTACCCATCAATCAATTGCTTCACCCAGGCAAATCTTATGCTTTTCAGGACAATGCATTAAATATTAGAATCCCCCTCAAAGCCAAGTCCTCATTCAATACAGAATGGTCATAAACAGAAATCTTTCTGTGGGGCCTGGCTGCTTGGATGCTCCCTCTCTCTGCATGATGCAGCACTGACGTTGGCAGAGGGAACTCACCAAATAAAAAGTGTTAGTTGCTGTTAAGAGGCAGACACTAATTTTCTCAAAGTCTTTAATCTTAATTTAGAAATTGAGTCAACCATTCTCAGCTACAGCCATTTCTACTCCATGTCCTGTTGGAGAGAAGAATCACGTTATGCTCATGTTATGTTACAGCTACAGAGGCTGCAGAATTTATCATCAAGTTGCTGCTCTTGGTTTAGATAACAGGGGAAGATGAGCTCATCTGAAAATCAAATTACAGGGAGCAAACAGACCATCTGAAGAAAGAGCAGTAAATTTAGCTGGATCATTCTGTAGATTAAAAGTAAATAAATAGGAGAGCTTTTACAGACCTTTAGCAAGGGGCAGACTGCAAGAAGGAGCTTGAAGAATTAGAGTTGGCCATCAAGGGCACACTAAAGTAAGCCCACATCTACTCTTTTCTGAATGGCTTTTCTATACACTAAAAAAATGCAAACATCCATTGAAATCAAGAAAGCAACAAAGTCCAGGGAGAAGCTCTCAGCAGCGAAGGGCAGGCCCCACTCTGTAACCACCTGAGAGCAAAGCATCTCCCCAACACAGACACTGAGTGGGAGACTACAGGGAACTCACAGTCTGCCTCTGCTACAACTCAGTGCAAAATACACCATTGTGCTGATTCCCGGGACAAATTCACATCTGTGAGCACCAATGACCACTGCAGCTCCCCCAGATATTCCTCTGTGGACACCTGGAACTTGGACTGTAGATAAGGTAAAGGTGGTACTATTGTCTGGGTGTTATCTCACACTTACGGGGAGGTTAACAAAGCTGGGAAGAATGTATCACTGATAATGGAAACGAAAAATTGCAGAATTTACAGGCCACAAGGAAAGACAAATCAGCAACTCTGCTGAAATCAGTTCCCACAGGGTAAAAGGTAATTTTGACAGGGGAACATCATGACCATTGGCTCAAAAGAAAAGAAAGACTAAGGATGTGGACCAATTAGTATTAGATGAAAGACATAATCATTTAACCAACAGCATAAGAGAACTGTGTAGCCAATTAATGCTTAATTCCTTTGTTTGCTAGCATGTGTAAAGAATGAAAAGTTTTGAACGACACTGGGACCCTACCACCAAGAAGTCCAGGCTGAAGAATGATCAACAGAGATGCCACTGGATCCATGGGTGGTGACAATATTCTTCTCCCTCCTCTGTTTCCTATTTCTTTTTGTTTCTCTACCTCACATTTACTGTTAAATAAATTCTGTGTCACTGACTTTGGCATAAGGTTGGCACTGTAATTTGGGCAGAAGCATCTCTCACTGATCAGATCTTAGCACCTGCCTGCACAGGAGTAGAGACAGCCATTCTGCATGGGGAAGAGCAGGAGGGCACACCACCACATACCACTACTCTTTGTACTTCCATTACAGGACAACATGCAGAGCATCCCAAGGACTCATTTCACCTGAACAAGCCAAGGGAAATCTGACATTTCTCCATTACAAGTACACTTAAAGACTGAAGATGCCAAATCCTCCAAAATTCCCACTTTCATTGAGCAGGAGTGACAAGGGAGTAGACTCAGACCTTCTGTGCTGTTAGGGTACACTGCACCATTTCCATGGTAGGAAGCTATGATATGAAGTGTCAGTAGCTGTATTTATCTCCTTGGGAGTAGAAAGAGTAAGCAGGCATGCCTTGTCCATCAAGCAGGCAGTGCTTCCTTACTGCAGGAATATGTTTTTCCTCTCATGACTGCATCTTCCATAAGGGAGAAATGTTCCAAAATGGAGAAATCATTTTGGTTACAAGCAGTTACAATGTGGTCCCTTAAGGATAATTCCACCAGTTCAAACTAGAAAGGCAAGTATATAATATTTTCTTTTGAATTCCGGAGAGGAAAACTATGAAAGATAAAGAGCTATCTTCCATGGCCCCTTTTACTGAACAATAAGATCAAGCCAACAATTATATCTGAAAAATGCTATTAACTGATATATTTAAGAAGTGCCAAGATTTAAAATATATGTCTATTGCATGATTGAGTTTTAGTGTTAGCACCTGTTTTCAAGTCTAAGTTCAGGAAAAATATCAAACCCAACCTTTTAGGCAAATTAACAGCATCAGCATGACTTCTCTAAAATACACAGAAAAGCTACGGAATATGTCACAGTGGGATCACAGCATCAGCTCTGTTTCTGGACCTGCATTATCAGCTGTTTATGGCGCCATTGGGAATTGCACTATCCTTAGTGAGATCTGTGTTTTACATAACTCTGTGTGTGTCCATAGACCTGGATGGCAATATGTTGGTGTTTCAATATCCCAACAATGCTTTTCATGAAGCAGGAGAAAGTCAGAGAGAGTAATACAGCTCTGAGGCTGTTCATGTAG
>VYZP01040367.1:0-29737 GCA_013400635.1 Hypocryptadius cinnamomeus
CTGTGCCCTATGTTTTGTGTGTCCCACTGTCCCACTATTCCCAGCTGTTTGGTCAACATCACAAATTGCAAAATCAGATGGACTGAAAAGATTTGATCTACAGGAAATCAGCAAATTCTTTGGCCAGGGAGAACTCCAAGGTCTCCCTGGAGCCTTGCCTTCTCTAGGCTGGGTATTTCCAGCTCTCCCAGCCTGCCTCCAGATCAGAGGGGCTCCAGCCCTTGGAGCATCTCCGAGGCCTCCTCTGGACTCACTCCAGCAGGTCATATTTGATACAAACTCGCACACATCCTATTTATTTTTTAGATTAATTTTATTATTTCCAGCTTAAAAATGTTATTGGAAATTATAAACATTAACATAAACAGAAAGTCCAACCAGTTTACCCACAAATGACAGATGTAGAATTTATTTCCACCACTGAATTCAGAAGGAATACAGATCACAAGCAGCTAAAAAAACTGAAATTAGCCTTTTCAGGTATTGAATAAATAGAATAAAAAGAGCTGTGATTCATGGAGTAAAATGATAGATAGTCTGTGTATGGATGCGAAAGTGGGTTTAGGTCTTTTGAACAGATCCTGTTTTCAAATTTCATGCTCCATTTTTCCAAAAGATGTCAAGTAAATCCTAGACGTTGGTGGTCCATGGTGTCTGCTGCAGGAGTAGAGCTTTCCTGTCAGGAAACATATTTAATTCAGATTATCAGAGTATTTTAAAACACTGTTGAGTATTCCAGCATATCCCTGATGTGGAGAAGTGGATTGCAAATGCACTTTGATTTTTTTTAACCTAGGAGGTTAATTATTGCCTTGATTATAGAGCTGGAATTGCCATCTGTCATAAGCTCTGTGGGATGACCAAGCTTCTTTTGGCATTGTGTTTTCCTACATATAATATTTATTATTCCCAAAATAATACAATGTGGGACAGATACTGTCATCCTGGGACTGCCTGCCATGTGATGGTTTTCTCATCCTCACACTGCACTGATAATGCAGTTCCATTTCTATGTGCCACCATTAGGCTGTGAGGGACATGATATTATTTTATGCACAGCTTAGAGAGAGGAGAAAATGCTGCATCCCACTGATAGATCTGTTTAATTAATATTATTTCCATGGAGAAGTTTGCCAGGAGCTTTCTGGAAAGTTGAGAAAAGAGGGTGTCACTGTCAGATGAAAATATCCTCATTTTCTTGAGATCCTCCTCAAATCTGTCACAAAACAACCCTTTCCTCCTGGGCATTGGGAAGCTGAAAGATGAAATCTCCTGGTGCAGACAAAGGTGGGGAAGCACTAGAATGTTTTCCCAGAGAAGCTGTGGCTGTCCCAGGATCCCTGGAAGTGTCCAAGGCCAGGCTGGATGGGGCTTGGAGCAACCTGGGATAGTGGAAGGTGTTCCTGCCCATGGCAGGGGGTGGAATGGGGTGATCCTCAGGGTATTTTCCATCCCAAACCATTCCATGATTCCATGATTCTATTACCAGGGAAAGGCAGAAACACATCCAGTTTTGTCTGAGGCTTTGCAGATAAAGGGAATATTTAACTACCATCCCAAACTGAAGACACTTCCAGGTGAGAAAGCAAAACATATGGAATTGTCACTAAATGAACAGGCAGCTGTGTCATCCCTTAGCTGAGGTCTGATTTGAGCTTGGGTTTCAATTCTGGGAGAACACATTCCCATTGTGAGCCTTGCTGTGGCAAGGGCTGCAACTAGTGGGAGAAGTTTGGGAAAAAACTCACATTCCAGGCCAGAACTAAATTAAAAGCTCATTTCACACACTGGCAAGTTCATACACCGACACCACCAAAGCTTTGTGCAGGTATTTTTCTCTAAAAAACAAGTAGAGGAAATCTGTGGGATGTGTCACTCTTTCCGTTTGCTGTTAGAAAGATCCCTCCATGTGGCATGCCACCCTGTCACTCCTTCCTTCTCCAGGCTTTTCCTTGGCATTTTTTGATGTAGAAACAATAAAGAATGTTTGAACCCATGATGGGTTTGTGGAACACTTCAGAAGTGTTGGATTTTGTTTGCCCCGATGTTTCACATTAAGCAAATCAACCCTAAAGGAGAGGGCTGGGGTGTTACCTCCTTTTTCAGTTTATTGAAGTGGTGCTGATGTAAATCCTTCTGACCATTTCCAATTACATAAAAAGGAGGAAAATAAAAGATGAAAAATTAATTGTCAGCAACTTTCCTGATGAGCTGTACTGACAAAATGTGGTGTCTCTCTACAGGCAGTGAGTAAAATGCTTGGGATTTCAAACTCCGGGAGATGGGAGATAAGAAAAAAAAAATCCTTGAGTGTTTGGGGGTTTGTTAACCCCTTTTTTTTCCACATTTTTTCCTGTGGAACACACTGCAGACAAATTTCAAGCCCCCGTTTACAGCTCTTTGCAATTAAATTCCCATCAAAACCACAAATGGAAAAATCAATATGCTTCATCCAGCGGGTCTGAAGTTCCTCAAATTCAACCTGAAAAAGGACAGGTTGAGAGTGGCTTTTCCCCCTCCCTTGTTTAAAAAAACCCAGATATTTTAGAGTTTCACCGCTGAAACTTGAAATAAGCTTAGAACTCTTTTCCTTCCCCTTCACACCTTCTCTAGTGGGAGGTATCCCTGCCCATGGCAGAGGGTTGGAACCAGACGATCTTTACAATCCCTTTCAACCCAAAACCATCCTGTGATTCCGTGATTAGATGTGACTCCTTAGAACCTGCCTGGCTGTGACTCTGGGTGTGTGTTTTTCCCAGCTGTTCTGCCAGCACGACACCAATAAAAGCCAATTCCTCCTTGGGCAGCGCATCCGAGGCTCTGTCGGTCCCTGCGTGCTCCGGGCTCCCTCCAGCCATGCCCGAGGCAGCGCTTGCAAGTCCCGAGCTCTTTCCGAGGGGGAACCTCAGAGGATGCTCAAGGAGCTTTGCAGTTTCAGATGAGGTGGTGGGATCGGCTCCCCGGAGCATCGGGGACGTTTTTGCTGACCCGTCTTTGCCGGCAGCAGAGGCGGAGCGTGAGCCCGGCTGCCGCGTCAGCATCATTTTAATTAAATATATATTGCTTTACTTCGCCGTGCGGATGGCACCGCTCCTATTACTGCTTCCAGCAGAGGACTGGAATGCAAATGGAGATGATTTAAGTGCAGGGAGAAAAGGGTGGTAGAGTAGGAGAAAACACCCAAATGAGACGCGGGGAGAAGAGTCGGGGCTGGGGGATGTTACTGTGATGGCAAACTCGGCTGAAATGTGCATTCACCCATCATCTCAACTCCCCCTGTGCACGCAGATCGCATTCCCAGCTCCTCCCGAGCCTGCAGAGTGCGAGTACAGGCTCGGGGTGTTCGGGCAGCGTTATTAAAGCAGCATTAGTATGCAGGGAGATGCTCCTCGCCCTGCCGGAGCGGGGCTGCGAGCGCTCCCTCCTTTTGTTATGACAGCGCTGCTCCTCACGCTTTGAGGCAGGGCTAATGAGACTTAAAAGCAGAGCTAAATTAGGGAGATGGGGAAGTGAAGGCAGGGGTAGAGACTGGCTGGGCTGATGGAAAAGCGTGGGTTGGTGGGAAAGGCAGAGAGAGGGGGAATGGAGATGGGGAGAGGCCCACGGGAGTCGGGCTGCGTGAACAGGGCATGAGAGCCCGAAGATTGTTCTGGGTCTGGCATAATAAAGGTGGCTGAAGGGTCAGCATTAAAGACTGAAAAATTTAATAAAAATCCAACCCAAAATTTGCGAAACAAGGAAACCCAGTGAAATGATGCTGTCAGGCACATGGTGGGATCCTTGGGGGTGTTCTGTGCAAAGTCAGGATTTGGGCTCGATCATCCTTGTGGATCATCCCCTTCCAACTCAGGAGATTCTCTGACACCTAAGAGAGTGAGTAATAAGGAGGAGATAACACAAAAAGAGAGATAAATGGCTGGAAAACTGGAATATATCTGCTAGAAGGAAAGAACATTCAAGCCATCTCTTTTTTTTTTTTCTTTCCTACAGACTTTAGACCATGAGTGCTCATAACCAAACAGACACCGCAGTCCTGGTCCTATATGGTATTTTTTAACACTTGCCAAATGGTGTCTGCTAGCTTGTAACAGATGTAAAGGATTATTTCCCAAATCTGCAAGAATTGTCACTTTGCACTTGCAAAGTGAAGACGTCTTGACTGGAAATACAGGAAGAATGAATTATGCATGGGAAGTGCTGCATGCCTATTTTTAATGGTGCATGGGCATAGGCTAAAATATCATTTTTTGCCTCAGCTTGTGTTTAAAAGTGGGGTGAGTAAGTAAAGAATGAGAAGGTGACGGGGAAATCTGCCTTAGAAACATGTGCTGAGTTTTTCTGATGGCAGAGACCCCAGCCCAGCACTGCAGAGCAATCCTGCTCTGCAAGGAGCTGAAATCAGTGTGTAGGAAATGTTGGTAACTTTATACAATCACGGAATTATTTGGGTTGGAAGGGACTTAAAGCTCACCCAATTCCATCCCCTGCCACGGGCAGGGACACCTTCCACTATCCCAGCTTGTTCCAAGTCCCATCCAACCTAGCCTTGGACACTTCCAGTGATCCAGGGACAGCCACAGCTTCTCTGGGCAACATGTGCCAGGGCCTCTTCATCCTCACAGGAAAGGATACCTTCCCAGTATCCCATCTAAATCTCTCCTTATTTTAGTCTGAAACCATTCCCCCTTGTCCTATTCCTCTGTCCTGTCTCAGGTGAGAGATGGTCCCTGCTCCCTTAAAGACCTCTCAGGTTCCATATCCATTCCACTCCACCCAGTTGTGAAGGATGGGGAGAGTGAAAAACTTGTACATCAGAAAGTTTGTATTGGAGGAGAGATAAATGAGGTAAAGAAGTACTTTCTAGAGCCATTTGAGTCTTTAGAGGAGTCTGAATGAAAGAATTCCAAACAGAGAATGTGTCCAGGCTGTAGCTTCACTGCATCACAGTGCATATCAACAGGAATTATTGGAGTGGTGAAGTCACAATATTCCATTCTAAATTGAATTTTGCCTCCCTTGATTGATTAAAGCAGATTTATTTCCAATGTTTCTGTTATACTTTGTAGACTTTGTGTGGGGCAAGTCAGAAAACAAATTCTGTTTCTTAGAAAATATTAAGGCTTTTAAGGTTTCCATGCTTGCTTTTGCTTCATATTAAAGCAAGTTTTAGAATTATTTGATTTGTGTGTGTGAGAGAGAGACAACAGAGATCCTGAGAGAAGCAGGGTTTGTGCATCCTGCCCAGTTTGTGATGGCTGTGAGATTGCACCCCAGCACTGATTCCTGGATGATCCTGGTGAGATGGGATCTCCTGGCCTGGCATGGTGCAATCCCCTGATGGGAGGTGATCCCTTCACGGCAAGCAGCAAATATTCCTTGGATTTTAGTGGAGAACTGTAGAAGAGAAGAAGGTTGAGGCAGCACACAGAGAAGGAAACAAAGCTTGGTTTGGGATTTCCTCCAGCACCTAGTGATGAATGGGACCTTGATGGGTGTTTCCCTTGGATAATTCTTCCATGCCTTGGGAGACAACAATGGCCTCTCAGCATCCTCTGGTTTTCCTCTCTTGTTTTTATCTGCTCAACCATTGGGAATACCCTGCTTGACACTGGTGTTAGATTGGTACTTTGCTCTTTAATAACTCATAATCTTCAGTGTGCAATGGAGATGGGAGTAGTTGGGAAAATTTGTAGTTAGAGAGGTAAAATGCCATCAAGAAAATCCACATGCTCTGTGGGAATACTCCTGTGAAGCTGGAGTTGCACACCTGAAGGGTTTGTATATTGCTGCTGAAATATTTACATCAACATGCAGAGCCTCTGACAAGTTTCCAGAGTTTTCCATATGGTTTTTTTTTAGGAATTGCATCTTATGATGGTGTGGGAACACAAGTCTGGTAAGGAGCAGCTGAGGGAGCTGGGGGGGCTCAGCCTGGAGAAAAGGAGGCTCAGGGGGACTTCCTCACTCTCTGCTCCCAGGGAACAACGGACAGGATGAGGGGAAATGGCCTCAGGTTGTGCTGGGGGAGGTTTGGGTTGGATATTGGGAATAATTTATTTACCAAAAGTCCTGCCCAGGACAGTGTTGGAATCCCCATCCCTGGGGGGATTGAAAGCCATGTGGATGTGGCACTTGGAGACGTAGGTCACTGGTGGTCTTGGCAGGGCTGGGGAATGGTTGGACTCAGTCATCTCTGAGGGTTTTTCCAAACCAAATAATTCTGTCTAAAATCAAATGCTTGAAAGTAGTCAGGAAGTCACATTCCAGTTACATTTCCATTAAACTGTTGGCATACCAAACAGCTTTTTGAGTAAAAGTGAAACTAATATTCCTTTAAATTCTGGGAATGTCATTCACGTGTTTGCCACCTGACTTTGTGCCTGCTGACTCCAAGGGAAACAATGAATCAATTTTTGGATTGCAGACTGAGGAATTTGGGTTCCATCCTTTAACAAACATCTCTTGGTTCCTTGGAGAAAAATCTTTCAGATGTCATGGCAGTGTAATGCTGGGGTTTGCATGTGTTTTATGTTCTCACGGTTTGTGTCTTGTGCACAGCTGTGGAAATCTGGGATAGTGAGAAGTGCCCTGCCCATGGCAGGGAGCTGGAATGGGATGACCTTTAAGGTCCTTTTCAACCCACACCATTCCAAGATTCCATGATCACAGTGGCTCAAGCAGACAGATCATTAACCAGCATAAAAAATCACAGTTCTGTGATTTTCCAGGCATTCCCTTTTTTTTTATGCTGAGATGATGACCCATATCCTTTCCAACCTGCTGTGGTAACAAACTCAGATCCTAATACTGCTTTCAGCAAGCTCAGGAGACATTCTGCAAATGGTGCCTGAAGGAGGCCCAGGTCTTACAGCTTTCCTTCTGTGCTGCTCCCAGTTTGAAGGTTTGGGAATATGTTAGCTGGGATGAGGAGGGCGAAAGGCAGCAGTGCTGCTCTTCATCTGTGCAAGTCCATTTGTTGGGTAGGCTGTGTTCTTTTACTGCTTTCCTCAAATGCCATTTTGTAACAGTAAAATGCTCACTAAAAATACTCAAATATTTTTAGTTGTCGAGTGCAAGTCAGATTGAGCTGCACATTTCCCTCGTGAGTAAAAGTGATGAGTTTGTGTTCATTAACTCGGGGCCATCTGGTGCAGACATGCTGCAGTCTGTGAATCAAACATGCATCAAACTCCAGGGATCAGAACAACCGCCAGACCCGGGCTTTGGGGGGCTTGGGGTGGAGGGAGGAGGAAGAGGGTGGTGGACACAGATTTCACTCTTTTAAAAATTAACTCTGCTTTTAATGTTGCACTGCTGTAAAACTCTGTTCCAGGCTCATCAGTGACCATTCCAGCAGCCTTCAGGGTGCTTGTGTGCCATTAAAGTAACAATACCTATCATCCCAACTATTTTGTGTGCAAAATAATTAAACAGAACCGTTTCCCTGCATTTTTAAATAATGCATCTGGAGGGTGCAGCTACACAGATGCAGCTGAGAAATAAATCTGAGCTTGGTTTTTCTGGGCTTGCACTGGTGGAAGTCACTGATGTTTCCACTCAGTAACAGGATCAGATTTTTTAGAGTTTCATAGAAAACTTTGGAAAAGTAAGTTTTAGTTAAAAGCTCTGATTCCATCTTAAAGATGTTTTCCAGCCTGAATAATTCTTCTTCTTCCCTGTGAGGGTGGTGAGGCCCTGGTACAGATTGCCCAGAGAAGCTGTGGCTGCCTCTGGATCCCTGGAAATGTCCAAGACCAGGTTGGATGGGGCTTGGAGCAACCTGGGATAATGGGAGGTGTCCCTGCCCATGGCAGAAGGGTGAATGAGATGATTTTCAAGGTCCTTTCCTACCCAAACCATTCCATGATTCTATGATACCAACCTGGCAGACATTATACATCTCTCACCCAAATGTTTCCAGACTTTCCTCTTCCTGCCTTTCCTTTTTTTAAAATTTTTTTGTGATTATTTGTTGTTGTTGTTTGTTTGGTTTTGTTTTTTGTTTTTGTGCCCTCTGCCTTCATCTCTCCCAACCTCATGCCTGTCTGGGGTTGCAGCAATGGCTGGCTGGGCCAGGCCCAAAATGTGGAGAGGAGCATGTTCTAAGCCCACACATATTAAGAGATGATCCAAAGTCACCAGACTTCACTCACAAACCTGAATAACTTTGTGAGTTCACCACAGAATAACTCAGGTTGGAAAAGCCTTCCAGGATCATCAAGACCAATCATGCTCCCAGCACCTCCAAGGCCACCACTGAGCCATGTCCCCAAGGGCCACATCTGCATGTCTTCCTATAAATGCCCAAGTGCAAAGTTTCTGGAGGAGAATCCCATTTCATTTATTTTATTGGATGTTGTGAGGTGACAGTTGTATTCTTCACATCTGCCATGTGTTCACAGGCTCTTAGACTAAAAAAGTTGGGGCCATCCACGAAAATGATGGGATGCTGTGTTTCCTTCCTGAGCCACACCAGTTTTTCCTGTGGGTTGTGGCTGTGCCCATGGGCCACTGCTGCAGTCAGGCTGTAAATGAGAAACAAACCAGCTGAAATCCAGGATGAAATTCCTACTGGAGACAGGAGAAGATTTGGGCCCATAGTCTGTCACTGATTTAATAAAAAAAAAAAGCTAAAAAAAATCTATTATTAAGATATGAAGGGCGAGCAGGAGTTAGTGATCACTTCTGAACAAAGCTCATGTTTCCATGACAATACCCCTGTCACTGGATAATCCATACAGCATAAGCTTGTCTGTCCTGCTGGGATGTATTTGGGTGTATTTGGAAAGAGAAATTCGGAAACTCAGTTATGCCTTTGAAAGAGTTGTGTTTTATTTAAAGATTCCCATTCTTTTCATCACTCTCTTAAATGACTCGTATTAATGGGACCCAGTCAAAGGAGATAACAGCACTGCACAGCCCCTTGTTTCGTTTTTCTGTTCTCTTTGAGTCTCCTCATCAAAATGACCGTCCCTGCTCCGTTTCTTAATTTCCTGCCTGGATTCAGTCACTCTGCTCTCCCATTAAGGACAGTTTTGTGAATGACATCTTTGAAAGCTTTCATTTGCCTGCGAGGGAAATGACTGCTTACTCATCCCCTTTGGGAGAGCGAGTTTACCTTCCAAAGAAACCTCTTTTTTCAGTGCTTTGTGCCAGAGTCTTTGGAATTTTCTCCATGCACTTGTTGGCTGCTCCTTTGGGCCACCTCCAGGAAGAGAAACACATGTTCATGCTCATTTAAGCAAAATAATGGGTGACTTTCAGGCTCGAATTGCTCATTCTTCACATAACTTTTTCCATAGGATGAGGTGATTCTTTGTCAGCTTCTACTGAACGTTGTTTCAAAGTTGCACCAATTTCTTTCTCTGTTAGGTTGCTTCTCCCCCTTCAGTCTCGTGATGTTTCAATTCAAGTCTTTAGATTTTGCAATAATAAAATTTTGGCTAATAAAATTCTGGATTCTGATTATTTTCATATTGCCCGCCTTTACTTAAGCTCTTTGGGACCAAGGGAATGGCATGAAGCTGAGTCAGGGAAGGGTTAGGCTGGATTTTAGGAGGAGTTTCTTCCCCAAGAGGGTGCTGGGGCACTCACCAGGCTCCCCAGGGAATGGTCACAGCTCCAGAGCTGCCAGAGCTCCAGGAGCATTCGGACAATACTCTCAGGGACAGGGTGGGATTGTTGGGGTGTCTGTGCAGGGCCAGGAGCTGGACTTGATGATCCTTGTGAGTCTCTCAGGATGTTCTGTGATTCTGTGATTCCATGAGCTTTTTATCCTCACTTTATGGCTTCTTTTCAGCGCAACTGCAGCAAGCTCACAACAAGGCTTAGCAAAGATGAAGATGAGGTTCACAGATTTTATCAAAAGAGAATTGAGTGTCCATCACAGCTCTTGACCTTGCCTTTCCTTGAGCAGATATAAATAGAGTCTTTAAAGCTGGAAAAGACCTCCAAGATGACCAAGTCCAAGCATTAACCCAACACCACTGTGTTCACCACTAAACCACGTCCCCAAGTGTCACAAAGACACATGAAACTTCCCAAGCCCTCCAAAATCTGACCCAGCAGAACTCCCAGCTCCCAATCACATTGTGCCTCATCCACCAGGACCTCTGGTTGCTGCAATTTGCTCTCCACACTTTTCCTCACTGCGACTCACCAGCCAGTTATTTTCCATTTCATGGAAATTACATGGTTTGGTGCAATGCTCAATCGACAGAAATACCTCAGCAAAGTGATTTTCAATTTGTTTTTCACTGAGATGCTCACTTGTGCTTTCCTAGGGAGACTTTGGAACTGCTGACCTCTGGGAGCAGAGATCCCAGGGGCTGTAAGGGATACAACAAGGTTATTTTCAGAGCTCTGCACTTGCCTTGTTTCTGGTCTCTGTTTGGTAACTGCATTTTGTGTCAGAGATTAAAAAGAAGGAATTTTATTCAGTCTCTTGTCCTTGTTATTAGTCTGATTCCGTATCTTTTCTTACCTTCCAGAGTAGGAAGTGGCCTTTCCTAGAGACTGAATAGGCTTGGCCCCAATAAACTCAGCAAAGTTCAGGCTCCTCAGTCACTTGGGGGGAATTTCAGACAAGTTCCTCTGGAATCTAACGGGGACAATGACTGCCACATGCTGTGCCAGCACCATGGAGTGATGCCAGTGCCATGTCATGGAGCTGTGGCACAATATTTAAGTGACAGGGTAGAGCCAGCCTGTCCTCCATTATAGCCATGGCTGGGGTACAGCTGTGCTCCTGCACGGGGCTATGTGGGAACAGCATTCATTTGAATGCTTTAATTCCATCTGGACCTTCTTGGCTCTATTCAGTGGCCCCACAAGAGCTCTTGTTTGAGGCAGTGTAGCTGAACAACCCCATTTAATGCACTAAATAATCCATTGCTATGTGTTGGTCAGAAAAGAAGGATGAAGAAGTCCTAATTAATCAGATCTCTTCCTAATTGGCTGTGGCAAAGAGATTTCTCAGCGTGCCAAGTGCGCACAGTGGCCTGAGTGGTTGGCTTTGCCTAAATAAGAGAGAGGCTGTTCCTGCAACTGCTGTCCTGAATTTGTTTGGATTTGCTTTGAGGAGTCGGCAGCAGAGTGTCAGGTGGATTAATCCTGGCTTCTGTACATCCTGCCTCAGATGTCATCTCTGTGCCTCACACCCACTTTGCCCAGGAGTTCAACTGCAGCCTTTTTAGCCTTGAATTTGGAATTGTTCTGAGGAGGGTCCTGTGAAATTAATAGAATTTGACTGTCAGCTCTAGAGCTGCCAGTGGGTGAGTGAGGGGAATTAAATTGTTGACTGTGTGTCATCAAAGAAAGGAGAGAGGGATTTGTAGTCTTGGCCGGTAATTTTTAAAATTTTTGTTCAGAAAACCTTTTAAATGCCTTGATTGGACAATACAAAAAGTGCAGCTTTGCAGCACTTCCAAACATTAAAATGAGATGTTGACTATTTCTGTTGGTTACTTGTCTGATCTTGGTAATTTTGGATCATATCATATCTCTGGCCTAGATCTGCTCCCTTGGTGGGGAAACGCCCAAACCAAACCTGCTGGGCAGGAATCCCTTGTCAGCTGTGTCCAGGCTTTATGGAGAACTCTGGGTGCTGTGGAATGTGTCACTGAGAGAAAGATCTGACCCGCTGGCCCTCAGAGCTTCTGCATTTTCAGTACCTACAGAGTCTCCAAGAGAGCTGGGGAGGGACTTGGGACAAGGCATGGAGGGACAGAGCACAGGGAATGGCTTCCCACTGCCAGAGGGCAGGGCTGGATGGGATATTGGGAAGGAATTCTTGGCTGTGAGGGTGGGGAGGCCCTGGCACAGGTTTCCCAGAGAAGCTGTGGCTGCCCCTGGATCCCTGGAAGTGTCCAAGGCCAGGCTGGATGGGGCTTGGAGCACCCTGGGATAGTGCAAGGTGTCCCTGCCCATGGCAGGGGGTGGCACTGGATGATCTTTAATGTCCCTTCCCACCCAAACCATTCCATGATTCTGTGATTTGAGCAATCCCCCAGGAAACACTTTGAGTTATGCCCAGACATTTGAAAGGAGCCTGTGCTGCCCCTCAGCCCCACCAGGAGCCCATTTGTGCCAAAAAGGTCCCGTGGAGATGCCAGAGAGGAGGAGCTGGTCTGTCCCAGCCCATCCCAAGAGAAACCTCCCCACAGAGCTTTAGGTTTGCAGTGATTCCTCATTTTCTCCATCTCACAGATAAAAACCAGCAGCTTTTCCCACACCAGCAGCAGGACAAAAGATGAGATGGGTACAAGTGAGGAGATGAGATAACACTGGGGTAAGAATGGCTGCAATCAGCTTACAATGAGATCATATCAAATGTGTTGTGAAAGTTCTAATAATTAATTGTTTCTTAAACTGTGCAGCCTGTTTGCTTGATCTTCCCTCTGCATTTCTAAAGCAGTGTATCATTTATTTTCCTTCATCTCCTTTTTTTCCTTGTGCACCATATTTCTATACTTCAGACTTGATTCAGTAACCATAGCAATGAAATAAATGCATTGTCTTCATTTACAATGGTGTCNGGAACATTAAAGCCCATCCCATTCCACCCCCTGCCATGGGCAGGGACACCTTCCACTATCCCAGGCTGCTCCAAGCCCTGTCCAACCTGGCCTTGGACACTTCCAGGGATCCAGGGGCAGCCACAGCTTCTCTGGGCACACTGTGCCAGGGCCTCCCCACCCCCACAGCCAGGAATTCCGTCCCAAATTCCATCCATCCCTGCCCTCTGGCAGTGGGAAACCATTCCCTGTGTCCTGTCCCTCCATCCCTAGTCCCCGGTTCCTCTCCAGCTGTCCTGGAGCCCCTTTAGGCCCTGGAAGGGGCTCTGAGTTCTCCCTGGATCCTTCCCTTCTCCCTTCCTCTCAATCAGAGAGTGCTGGGGTAGATTCATGCTGGAATTGCAGTGTTTCCTCTCTGCATCCCCTTCTTTCCCTACCTCTGCCCCAGCAGAAATGCTGGGTTGGTGTCTGCTCTGAATCCTGCTCAGATAAACACCAGGTGAGTGTTGCTACATCCACCATGAGCCCCTCTTGGATGGAGCAGTGTTACAGCTCCTGAGATTTAAATTTGAAACTCTCAGCTCCAGGCACATTCCTTAAAAGAAAAGCCTTATTATCCATTTTACATCTGAAGCTTGGATTTCAAGGGAAAAAAGAGACCAGAAAGGATTTCAGCTATCAGCAAATTGGAGCCCTAAATTAGACTTCCCTAAAAATTTTGCATAGAAATATTTTTTGACCAAAAATGTGGGTTTTAACTAAGGGAAATTGTCTCATTAGGATGATTTTTTTTTTAATCTTGGGATACTGAAGCCTCTAAAAAATCCATTTTAGACTGTTGATTGTGTATATGTGTGTTGACATATGTGTGTGTGTATGTGCTGTATAAACAGCCATTATCTGAATTTTTGTTTTTTTCCTAACAGTTATAAAAATCAGTGGGGTAAGAATAGATTAAAATGTGATTTTTCTAGTTTGTTTTATTTGAGTTCTTCAGGGGAACAGAAAGAATTTTCCTACCAGCTCTACTTTTATCAGTAATTCGTAGCTTCTGGCCATTGCCTGTGTGTTATAAATGCCCAATTGCAAGAGCCAGGTGCTGACTCTGGACTTTTAAACTCTGTATATCTCTAATAGACTAAATCAAGGAAAAAAATCTCTTGCAAGTGCATGGCATGGGTAGCAGCAGGAGAGGCAATTTATCCATTCCCTAGGGCTTGCAGGGAGTCTGGAAATTGAAATTGAAGCTTAGCCCTGTGTCCTGGGGACATCACTTCTGTGTCACTTGCTCGTGTGGCACTGAACCAGTTCTCACCTGTGGCACCAGTGGGGTTTGAGCCTTCACTGGGGGCTGCAGCAGAGGGAATTCTGCATTTTGGGCTCTCACAGGGCACTGTGGACACACAGGGGGTTGTGCTGGGTCTCTCTGTGGGTACTGTGGACACACAGGGGGTTGTGCTGGGTCTCTCTAAAGGAGAGCTTTGTGTTGTCCTTGGCTCAGAAGAAAAATCCTTTTATCTTCTGAAAACCTTCTCAAGGGCAATTTCTTTTCACTTCCCTTAGTGCTGGTTTAGATGTCAGTGCAAAAGGATAATGAGTTTGGGGGTGATAGTTTTTAGGGGAAGGTGTTAAAGGCAGAGGCTGATTGCAATAAAATAGGAGTGAAGCCTCTTAGCCTGCTCCTAAAATAGAAGTGAAGCTGGACAGACCCCTGGACCCTGAGTAATGACAACAGAACTAATGAGATTTTGGTGATGATCAGCCCTTTCTTTTGTGTATATCTCAAAGAAATAGGGAATAGAAATGTTATAGGGAAACAAGGTGTTCATCCTCTGCCACCAGAAAATTCATGGGATATGGAGCAACCTGGGGTAGTGGAAGGTGTCCCTGCCCATGGGGGATGAGCTTTAAGGTCCCTTCTAACTCAGACCATTCTGGGATTCTGTTATTCCTTTCCGAATAGAAAAAATATTCTCTTAATCCTGTTTAGGTAAGTCCCACTCCAGCCTTATTTTTTCATCCTCTCCCTCACCTCTTTGCCCCTTGGGAAACAACTCCCAATGTCACAGGGTGTCATCCTGTCATTGCAGTTGCACTCTTCAAAGGCTGTGCTTTGTTGGTTCTCATAATTGGGTGGGGGAAATCCAGTCCTCTGTGTTTTCTTCTCTTCACTTTTGAATGCAAACATCTTTAAAAAAAAAGCAAGAAGGGAACCTAATGGATGTGTTTTCTATGCTAAAGGTGACAGCATTGAAAGGGGGAACCTGATTTCTGACAAATGATTTTAATTTAGATTTTTTTAAAGACAGATTTGTGCAGGTCCCAGAAAGATAAGCAAATGCTCTTTTTCTTGCAAACCATTTTCTTTCTCACCTAATTCAACCCAAAATAGGCAGGTTCCACACATTTCTGAGTTCATGATTAATTATTATAGCAATGGGCTAATTAAAAAACAGTTACTGTAAAATGTGTTTTGCAAGTTCACTTCCAGGGGTGGGGCAGACACAGCGTCTCTGGGCAACCTGTGCCAGGGCCTCCCCACCCTCACAGGGAAGAATTCCTTCCCAATATCCCATCTAACCCTGCCCTCTGACAGTGGGAAGCTATCCAGAATCCCCCCCCTCCCCTGCTGCCCACGGGGGTTTTTGGGCTGGGTCATGTCCAGCTCTCACCCACCAACACCCCCAAATCCTTCTCCCAGGGCTGCTCCATCTGCTCATGCCCAGGCTTGATTGATCCTGGGGTTTGCCCTGACCCAGGTGCAGCAGCAGCATTTGGTCTTGTTAAATCCATGAGATTCCCACTGCTCCAGCTTGTCCAGGTCCCTCTGGATGGCATCTGGCTGACACTGGATGTTAATGTGTGGTAACTGATCCCAGTCCCTGTGGATACCTGAGCTCAGGGGTCTGAGCCTGATCCTGGGTGTCGCTCAAGTTGTTTAGGAATGTATTCTGTGATCTGTCATTCAAGGGCATCAGGGAATTCAGTCCATGAGTCCCAAGCATATGTCAGTGTAGTGGATGGCAGCATTCCCTGCTTTCCTTGGGACATTTAAGGAATTCATTTCTGAGGCAGTTTCCTTTGATGATGGCAATTGGATCCTAATCATCTTTGTACACGTAACATTAAGTTTTTCATTTGCCTCATTAACTGCTGCTCTCAAATTTTGATGGTCAAATATTGATGGAGTACCAAGCTCTGGTGCTGATCATTCACCAAATCGAACTGGGTTTGGGATTTTTTCATCTTAGAAATTTTCATCAATTCCCCTGTGTGCACAGTTCAGTCCCTTTGCCTTTTGCCAGAGTAAAATTTATGACAGCAGACATGTCCAGGACCAGGCTGAACGGGGCTTGGAGTCACCTGGGATAGTGGGAGGTTTCCCTACCCATGGCAGAGAGAGGGAATGAGATGAACTTTAAGGTCCCCTCCAACCTAAACCATTCTGTGATTCTATAATAATTTGTATTTCCTGGACATGCAGAATTTGAAGTCACCCGGAAACCAGAGACAGGCTCTCCAGTCCTGCCATTCCTACTGTAGGCCTTTCTCACAGCATCCCCAGTTTTTCAAGATCCTTTAAAAACATGGTTGGCAGGAGTGGATTTAATATTCCAGCATTAGTCTCAATGCTGCCGTAAATGAAAATCAAGTCACTCTTTCCTCCCACTCCTCCTCTGCTGTGCACATGTCCGTGAATTGCATTAGTGCTTTTCATCACAGCATCCTAATGGATCCTAGTGCTAAGCTTTTTGGCTACTGTGACCCCTAAATTACTTTCAGATGCTATTTTCCATTATGTAATCCTTTGTTCTCTCCATTCCTGCTTTCCTGCTCTCCTAGCTGAACACACACTCATATATTAAAATATGGGTTTGCTGATTGAACCTAATGTACTAAGGAATCCGAGCTGATTTTATGGCCACCTCACACTCCTTAATACTTATTATGATGTCAAACTTTGTGTCATTCACAAATGTTATCAGCAATGGTTTTGTGTTTATTTCCAGCTCCCATAAAGAAAATTTAATAGTGTTAGGCCTAAGGCAAGGCCTTTAAAAGGTGATGCAACACTTGGGAAATGGCTGGAGTGGTTTATTTTACAGCCAGTGGGAAGCAGGGGGTGTGTAGGAATAATTCTCTGGTTCTCAGTGGTGCAGACGGATGGGGAGTAGTGATGCTTGTGATGTTTATTACTGGTCAATATTGTCCAATAAATCCTTTTAAAAAAAGGGTAAAAATGAGGCAAACATGGGCAGGTAACTCAGCCAGCTGGAGAGAGTAGATCTGAGACTTGGACACTTGGAATTGCCTCCTCTCTCTGCAGCCTGTTGAAGGATATCAGCATTCTCTCCTGCCTGAACCTGGGCCCTGTGAATTATTCCTTCTCCCCAGCATTGAAACAATGATCTTCCCTTCTTCTGGCTCTCTAATTTGGGGTGCCAAGCCCCTATGAAATTCCCTCAATAAATAACATCAAGAACTTGCATCAACCTCTGAACATTCAGGAGTCATTTCAGGCTCACGTTTCCCAAGCAGCCTTAATGCTTCCCCTGCCTGCTTTTGGTTTACAGGGATATTTAATTTCCTGATTGCAGACAGGTTTCCAAGTAATCCAGTGCTCTCTGCACACATTTTCTACAATTTATAAAAGAATTCCAGCATGATATGAGCAAAGTAATACAGTACTCCTATATAATCTTCTACATGTGAATGTTGTAGAATACCAATGTACAGTTGAGGAAATATCCAGCTCTGCTGAGTTTTTTCATATAAATTAACTCTGTATCTAATTACCTCATCTGCCAGTCTGCAATTTGTGTGTGTTCACAGGTATATTGCTTTTGTGCTTAACTGCTTAATTTCCATGAATTGTTGGCAGAAAGGGGTTGTAGAGCTTTGTGTTGCACGATTGCTGCTTGCTGGAATATTGAAATCCACACCTTAGAGGGAAGAAAGATCATTTAAAGTTGATTAAGGTGATGTTAAACTGAGAAAGTATCCATGAAGGAATGCTTCCTGCCCTTACAAACACACCAGCACTGGAGGGAGGTCCATTAAATTATAGACAGCAGAAAACAGCAGAATCACCTCAAAAAACAAACTTTCCTCCTACAAATAACTTCATTTATTTCAGGGGAGTTGGATCAGAACAAATGCGGGCAAGATTGTAGAATTCCAGAATGGTTTGGGTTGAAAGGGGCTTTAAAGACCATAAGTTCCAGTTCCCTGCCATGGGCAGGAGCACCTTCCACCAGATCAGGTTGTTCCAAGCCCTTTCCAAGGTGAAAGGAACCATGTGTGCTGTCTGGGGGCCAGAGGAAAGTGTGCAGGTGGCATTTCCTGATTTTGTTGATTGCTTAATTGCAAAAAAACTCCTCATACACTTGGCTCAGAGTGGAATTTCTTTAACTGAACACCACTCAGAGCTCGTTAGCACCCAGCGATACACAGCAGGCAACATGGGCATGGTTCAAAAATACCTGGAGGAAGCATCCAGGCTGGAAATGATCACATTGGAAAGCTTGAATGAGGATCCAGAGTATTTGGAGCATGTGATCAGTTAATTAATGTGCTCCCTTGTAATGAGCTGTTCTTCCCTAATGCTGCTTCTTTATTGCAAGGTGCTAAGATTTGAGGAGTTTGTCCAAAACTACTTTGTGTTACTGGGTTGTGGGAAGGTTGAGGTGAGGTCAAGACTAAAGGCTGACAGCAGGCTGATCCTGCAGTTGTTCTCACAGGAGAGCTTCGGCCTGTGTTACAGCTGGATTATCTGACCTCTGGGAAGAAATGGGATGAAACAGCCTCCAGTTGCATCGTGGGAGGTTTAAACTGGATATTAGGAACGATTTCTTCACTGAAAGCATGGTCAGGCACTGGAACAGGCTGTCCAGGGCAGTGGTGGGATCACTCAGTCATCTTGGAGGTCTTTTCCAATGTTAATTGTTGAATCATAGAATGGCCTGGGTCAGAAGGGACCTTAAGGATCATCCCATTCCACACCCTGCTCTGTCCGGGGACACCTTCCACTCTCCCAGGTTGCTGCCAGCCCTGGCCAACTTGGCCTTAAACACTTCCAGGGATGTTTTTTCTGCCTGATCCTGGCACAATTTTGGCCCTGGTGAACTTTCCAGACCCTTCCTAAGCACTCTTTGGGACATGGCACCTGCCAGAGATCATTCCCAAAAGGTAGTTTGGATGCTGCTACCCAGTTCTGGAGCACAGAAGATCTTGGGCACGGCCAGCCTATGCCAGCTGGCCCTTGGCACTGGGTCAGCTGAGCTGGGAGGTGTAAAATTTCACTCCTCAGTTGGAGTGAAGTTCTGGTTTAGAGCTCCCACCCTTTGTGTCGGGATCCAGCAGAGCTACTTTTAGCTACCACGAAGTGAGATGGCTCCTCTGAGCTCCCAGAGCTGCGGGAGTGCAGAAAGCTGGGCTCTCCAACAGGCGGCTCATCCCACTTTGTTACCAATTTGGGGAAGACAGGCAGCGGGTGCTGAGCCTTCCCGTCTCGTGGCAGAGCGGGTGCTGATGGTGAGGGGAGGCCAGACTCCCTCTGTGGGAAGCAATGGGAGCAGAGATCACGGCATCCTAGGGAGGGGATTGTGCCCCTCTTCCCCACTCAGGTGAAGCCCCACTTGCAGAGTTGTCTCCAGCTCTGGGGGCCCAGCACAGGAAAGATGTGGAGATGCTGGAGAGAGAATCCTGAGCAGGCACCAGGATGATCAGAGGGATGGAGCAGCTCTGCTGTGAGGAAAGGCTGAGGGAATTGGGATTATTCATCCTGGAGAAGAGAAAGCTTTGGGGTGACCTCCCTGTACCTCAATGGAGCCCACAAGAAAGCTGGAGCAAGTTTATTTACGAGGGTCTGGCATGACAGGACAAGCGGTAATGGTTTTAAACTGAAAGTAGGTTTAGACTGGATATTAGGAAGGAATTGTTCCCTGGGAGGGTGGGGAGGCCCTGGCACAGGTTCTCAGAGAAGCTGTGGCTGCCCCTGGATCCCTGGAAGTGTCCAAGGCCAGGCTGGATGGGACTTGGAACAAGCTGGGACAGTGGAAATTGTCCCTGCCCATGGCAGGGGATGGAATTGGGTGAGCTTTAAGGTCCCTTCCAACCCAAACTATTATGTGATTGTACAATTCAATGATTAAGGTTGGAAATGACCTCCAGGATCATCGAGTCCAACCTCATGCTTGGTCCATCCAGATGGAAGCACCAGAGGCCTGCACCGAGGAGCAAGAACCTGGCCAGCTTGGACAGCAGGGATGACATTCATCCCTCTGGAAAGAGCAGCTTTGTACAAGCCTTGTATAACCCACAGCCCCCATGTGGGATGTGAGTGGTGCAGAGCTTCAAAGCCATCAGGGCACAGCAGAGAAAGAGCCCTCAGCGAGGGAGCGCCGCGTTTGCGTGAATTGCGACAACACTCGCTCTCATCTCTGCTAACTCCCATCCAAAAAGTGCTGATTGGGAGAAGAAAACTTTCAGCTAATTACTGTCATTTTTTTTTTCTTTAATTTTTTTTTTTTCCCCTGTGAGCTCTGACTACTGTTCTTAATTTCCTGACCAGCTTGTGCCCTTCCCCCGCGCCTCTCTGAGCATCTGTGGTCGTTTCAAATTGAGCTGTACTACCTGCTGCTCCGACTTTCCAACATACCCCACCAGTTGGTTTGCCAAACAGTGAACTGCCAGCCATCTGCCATCCGAGGCAGAATTTACATTGTTTCATCTTAAAATAACGCCTTCGGAATATCAAGTAACTCTCGGCATCAGGTTTTGCGCACTGAAAATCGGCCAGGATTCAAAACAAATACCAAATGTGCCTTGGAAAGGAGCGGGGAGGGGAGTCAGGGGGGAAAGTTGGAGAGGTAAAGTTTTGAATTTGCTGGTTACCTGACTGGCAGTGAGATGACAAGGCTGAGAATTTTAATCTTGAAAAGGCAAACTCCTTGATAATTATGGAATCTGGGAATGGTTTGGGTTGGAAGTCACCCCCTACTGTGGGCAGGGACACCTTCCACTGTCCCAGGTTGCTCCAAGCCCTGTCCAACCTGGCCTGGAACACTGCCAGGGATGGGGCAGCCACAGCTTCTCTGGGCAACCTGTTCCTTTTTTCAGACAGAGGCAATTTCATAGGAGCTGGTGGATTGGAGCAGCAGGATCCAGGACTGGTTTCTGTGCATAGCCTGGTACCCTCGGACATTTTTTTGAGTCAAACACTACTTGTGCCTCAGTTTCTCTGTCTTCAAATACTTAAAATTAAGTATTCACAAGTTCCTGGCTTTCAGTGTGCAATGTGTGTACGGTTTTCATGACTGCACAAGTAGCTGTGAATTAATGAGGCAGTTCATGGAACCACAGAATATCCTGAGTTGGAAGGGACCCACAAGGATCATTGAGTCCAACTCCTGACCCTGCCCAGGACACCCCAACAATCCCACCCCATGCATTCCTGAGAGCATTGTCCAAATGCTCCTGGAGCTCTGGCAGCCTTGGGAATGTCACCATTCCCTGGGGAGCTGTTCCAGTGCCTGACACCCTATGGGGGAAGAGCCTTTTCCTGATATCCAACCTAAACCTCCTTGGCACATATCCAGCTGTTCCCTGGGTCCTGTCCCGGTCACCAGAAGAGATGAGTGCTGCCATTGTAGAAGAGTATTAACTTTATGGAGAACTAAATTACCCCAATCCTTAATCTCAGCCATTATGAGGAAAAATGATTAATTTACTAAAAATGAGAAGCACATTCTGCTGTTTTTTTAAATAAATCATGAGGCTTTAGCACATATCCCTGTGCACAGAGGGCAGGTTGGGACCAGGTGATCTTAAGGGTTCCCTCCAAGCCAATGGTACCATTTTCTATCTTAGTGACAGGGCCCTGAGAAGTCTTTCGAACCCAAACAACACCCACAACTCTGTACCTGCAGTGAAGGTTTCCACAGGTGATGTTTGCTTGTAAAACTTAAATAAAAGATCTGATGACTGACCATGGTTCCTTTGATCAGTCATGGTTCCTGGGATCTAAACCATAATTCCAGCCAATGTTTCTGCTTGGAAAAGTCCATCAACACATCCAACCTGTGGCCTGTTATGAAAGGCAGTGGAAAAAGGGTTAAGATATCACCAGGAGTCTTTCACTTCTCTCTCTCCTCTTCCAAACCTTCCACAGGGTTCTAAAATTTCTTGAGCCCTGAAAAATTGCTTTAATGTGGTGGTTTCTTCAGGCAATGTGCTGGAAATATCCTCGTTGGTGAAGGAATCATGGATAGTGACAAGTCCAGTTAAATCAGTTGCTTTCAGTAATGGAAGGTGCGGGAACACAGACATAGGAATGTGTGGAAATGTCAGCCCACAAGATGCATTCCCAATGTATTTAGTTCTTGTAAAAGGGGAAAATAAGTGCATATTCCAGCACAGGGGATAATAGCAGGCTATTGTCATCTCCCAGAACTGTGGGAAAGGTGCATTTGGAGCAATATCCATTTGTTAATAGCAAATTAATCCTTTCAAATGGAATCATCACAGAATGGACATGTCTCTGTCTCGGCCTGGGGCACCCTGTGAGAGTCAGATGGCTTTTCTGTGGTGCCTAATAAATACATGCTAAACACTTAGGAGCACTCCTTTCCAGCAGCATCTCCTCCGGGATCCGTAAACCTGGATGGAACTTGTGTGTTGGGCCAAAGAACAGGAGCACATCAATTTGATTACTTAAGCACTCAGAGGGGGGCTGATCTTACTTGGCTTTAGCTGTTTAAGAGTAATGGCCTAAACCTAAACATTCCATTATCCTTGGGAAGATAGCAGCTTCTCCTGGGAACAATCCAACATGTCCCACGATTGGTCTGGAGTCAGTCTAACTCAATGGTAATTTCCCCCCACCTTTCTGCTGAACCTAAAAAATTAATTAGAACTACCTGCTTGCAATCTCTATGTCCCTGGAGATGTCCAAGGCCAGGTTGGACAAGGCTTGGTGCAACCTTAAGTGGTGGAAGGTGTCCCTGACCATGAGAGGAGTTGGAACTAGATGAGTTTTAAAGTCCCTTCCAACCAATTCATTTTGTAATTCCTTGATCCTGTGACTATATTTTAAATGAATCCTACTGAAATAGATGCTGCCTCCCATTTTTTGTTCCAGAAATGACACACTGGGTCTTTCTCCTGACAGAATCCAACAGATGAATTTGAAATTTGTTTTTTTCACTGATTTTCAAAAGGCTGAGCTCTTTTCAGTTGAACATTTGACCTCAGGAGACCACTTTATATTCCAAGTCAGGGCTGGATGTCTGTGGTGGCAATGTTTCGTTCAGATGTTTAAGCTTCAAATCAAGTGGATTGACCCATCTTCATGTCTAGAACTCTGAATTACTCTTCAGAAGTGCCTGAGGCCAAGTTAGTATTGTTCTATTGAAGAACCAAGCAGAGTTTTGGGCACTTGGAAAGTCATTCTCCACACTATTAAAATGATATCAGGGTTCCTGGTACAATCAGACAGATTTGGGCCTGGACAGTGACCAGGCATGGCTAGAAAACAGACAAGGAGCTATTCCCAATTGGCTCTTTGGATGCAACCAGTGGGTTTGGGAAGGAAAAAAGTTTAGCCATGCCACGTTTTTTGGGCCTCGGGGCAGCAAATGGGAGCTGGCCCATTTTTTGCCAGTCTAGGTGGTAGCTGGAGTCTCTTGATTGAAGTGTGCTTCATTGAAGTGCTCTGAATTCATGCCAGGCACCTGCATTTTCGGTGTTATAAAATCTAAACAGGGACCTGGAGCAGCCCAAGGTTTACTTGGTTTCCTCAGAACGGGGCAAGAACCCAGACTCTGCTTTTAGAACTTCCTGCATTTTTATATTCTCATATTTCAGTAGCCCCTACAAGCCCCAAACCCACTTAGGCCAAGTGTTTGCTGTCACACAGCACAGGATTGTCCTGTCTCTAAACCCACTTCTGTTTCCTGCATAAGATGAGAAGTAGGAAGTATTTTCAAGGAACAGATGGTGGCAATGCAGGGTAACAAAGAGATCCATTAGTGAAGGTATTCAATGAATTTCCTCCAGTGCCTCCTCTCCCAAAGGTCTCACAAAAGGTGGTTTAGGCTAAAAGTACTCCTAAAACTCAAGAAAATAGATTCAGTTAGGGCTTGAGGGTGGTGAGGATCAAGCTGGGAGATGTGACTTTACTACAGCTCCAGAAAAACTAGTGGAGGATATTGATACCCAAATTGCTTCCAAAATGGTTCTGAACAGGGAAAATTACCCATGTTGAGCTTCAGGCTGGCACATTCAACCTACTCATAGACAAAGTAGGTGTTTTAAAGCCATCAACACAAACCCTGAGTTTTTCTGGTTGCTGATGTGTCACGTCTCTCCTCATTCATACTGGGAAGCTCAGCCTCTGCTAATCCTTTCACCTGCCAGCTGTGTTTGAGGATTAGCAAAAAATCTGTTTCCCCTTGTCCAAGGTCTCAGAGACGCTTCATCAGAATTTAATTCCAGCTATCCAGTGCTCTTAAACCTCACAGAAACACTTGAAAACAGTTCTCCTTTTAGAAAAGCGAGGATGAAGGATTAGATCATGTTCTGTGATTTGCATTTATCAGTAAATGCATTTACGGGCAAATCTTGTGGTTTCTTCTTTGTGCCTGAGCTGAAGGTCAGTCACCAAAAATGCTTAGCAGCTGTCAGGGAAAAAAGGAAAAAAGGAACTACAAGAAATAGCACCTGGCAAAAATCACTCTTATTTTGGGAGAAGTTCTGGACTTTTTAGGTGGGCTCAGGCCATGTGAATCCAACTCCTTCAGGTTTCTGGAAGATAAATCTGTGTTTGACTGTTAATCTCTTTGATGTCTCTGTTAAAGAACTTTTTATAGGGAAACAAATTGTGAAAGTCAATGCATTTTCACAGTATTGTTGCCATCAGTGATGGAATTATCCACAAAAGATCAAACATCATATTTTTCTTCCAGTTCTGTAAATAACTTCAAGCTTTTAAAGCCCAAAGAAATGTTATCAATACTGGAGATATAAATATTAGTGTCCCTAACCCCTGTACTGTTATTTATAAGAAACCGAGGAAGCACAGGAATGGTAGGTGGATTAATTGAAAACTGAACTTTTTAAAGAAAAAGGCACAATGAGCAACCCTGTGCTTGGTGTGGTGCCCAAGTTAATGCATGGAGGACTGTCAGACTGTTGTCATCTGAATTATGTCATTTTGAAAGGAAGTGCTGCAGAGGATGTAATTGGTAGGAAGTTCGTTTCCATCCTGATATAAATGGACTCGTCCATTTTGTGAAACAGAAAAAAAGAAAAGCCCGTCAGAATTAATTCTAGGTCTGTATATAGGCCATTTATAAGACCAAAATAGATAAAACTTGGGCAAAGAAAGCTGCTGAGGTCAGGTTTAGCCATGGGAGTGATGTCACTGAGAAGCAGTTGTAGAAATGTTCATAAAAATGATGGAGAGAGGATCACTGAAGGACAAAAGCTGGAGAGAACTTTTCCCATGTACATTTTCATTCCTCAGTGCAACCTCTCTCAGCCTGGGCAGCATCTCTGCTGTGTGGAGAAAGGAATGTTTTTAGTCTGAGAAAAGCCATTCATTTGTTTCCCTCTGAGAGACTCATCCTGCATAAGATGCTGTCTGTGGGAGGGTGGAATTCAGGAAATGTTCAACTCCTGTGCTGAGAATGGGGGCTGTGGACTGAATTCCACCTCAAAAGTTCTGTGCTCTTTGTACCTGACAGGGCTTGACCCTCTCCACAAAAATAGCATTGATGTCATGTAGAGTTTGCTGAGATGGAGTCAATGTCCTGGAAAAATAGCCAGAATCCAATAAAAATTATTTAGTCAGTCAGCTGCTGCCTTAAGTCTGATCCAAAGGTAACAGACATGGCATGAGTGGGGGTATTGAGGAGAAACAGGTAAAGGATCTTGGAATTTCTTGGGATTTTGAGACAGTCATTGATACACTTTGTTCAATTCTGGATCCATTTGGAAATGAAAGTCATGGAAATGAGATAGAATAGAATACTAGAGGGTGGGTTTAGATTAACTCTGAGGAAGGAATTTTTTTCTGTGAGGGTGGCGAGGCCCTGGCACAGGGTGCCCAGAGAAGCTGTGGCTGCCCCTGGATCCCTGGAAGTGTCCAAGGTCAGGTTGGAGGGGGCTTGGAGAAGCCTGGGATAGTGAAATTGAAGATATTTGAACATTAGGATTATGGAAATTTGGATAATTTAGACTGGAAGAGCCTCTGGAGTTCTCTGGTCCGAGCCTGTGCTTAAAGCAGGTCCAGCATACCTCAGGTTGCTCATGGCTGTGTCCAGGTGAATTTTTAATGAGTGAAATGCTTTTCCCTGTTATAGCTTGTGCTTTTCACCCCTCCACTCTGCACCTCTAAAGGAGTCTGGGTTTGTCTTCTGTACCCCCTCTTTAATAGTCTAAGAAAGCAGTGGGATCTCCATCAGCATTCCCTTCGTCGGAGGAACCCAGTTCTCAGCCCTTCCTTTGCTTGGTGTGTCCCAAACCCCCAACAGTCTCAGTGACCTTCAAGGCAGGACAAAATGATGCATTTTTTGAAGTTTTTACCAGGACACTGGATACCTTTCTGAAGAACCTGTGTCTGAATTCCTGATTTCCTGTTTCTGTGATAATTTAGCTATACTATGGGCTGTCCAGGAAGGTTGTGCACCATGCCTGAGTCTTACAGCACAGAGAAATTGTTGATGGGGACAGGCAAGAAACCAGATCAAAAGACTCCTCGTGCTGTAAAAACAGAAAGGCTTTTCTTGGGTTTTTTGTTGATTTTCATTTTAGTTTGAATCAGTTCCTTGGTGTGGTTCATCAAACAATGGTTGAGCCGTTCTTCTTGGAGATGTTTTCAGGTTTTCCTTGAAAAACTGAAACACCTGTTGCCTGTCACATATTCCTAGAGGCAATAACATTCTTGAAGTGAGATAAATTCATCAATTTAACAAGAGAAAGGGGAAATTCACAGCCAGGAACCTGGAGCTGGTCAGAGATGTTCAGTGCACACGTGTGTGTGTATTCTGTATATCCAGTGTATTCTCTAATACAGTTCCTTCCAATCTGTGAGTTCTCAGTTGAGCTATTTTGGGGAAGGAGGTGGAGAGGAGGGGGAAATTTATTGAGATGTTGGCATTTTGAAGTTACACTTTTCCAGGAATGAAATTTCTTTCCATTGTGAGACCATTTTGAGGAAATCACATTTTGCTGTGTCTTTACCTTGTTGTTATCCCCATTTTGACCTGTAATATAATAAAAGATGTAGTTCTTTGCTACATTTTCATTATTTCATGGCCATCTTTTATTTCCTTGTTATTATTTTTGATGGTTAGGGAGGGAAAAAGACAGGGATAAAATGCATGTCAAAGGTGAACATAATTGTGATGCACAGAGAAGACCAGAAGAACCCTAATTCAGAGTTCAAAAATGGTGATTTCTTAGGAAAATGAGAATATTTCATAAAAATGCAGCTTTGCCACTGAAGTTTTCATTTCCAGGCAAAATTCATTTTTTCAGAAGAAAATTTAATGGCTTCCACATTTCTGTTCAGTGAAGCTGTTGCTCTAAAAGCCCTTTGTTGATGGTTGCTATAGAAAACCTTTAGAAGAACAGGTGGGTATATATAGGAAGCTTTTAGCCAAGAGCTTTCTCCAAATTTTTTTCCTTTTACATTAACGCCTCATCTTGACAAAATAGATTTACAGATGGCCACGTCCTAAATCTGCCTTTAATTAGGGCAACTCAGAAGCACTTCCTGAGCATCCCTGGGAGTTTGCTGGTCTGGAAGTGGGCAAATCTCTCTACTGTGTATTTATTTTATGGTTTTATTTCCCGTGGGCTCTGCAATTATTTATTTATATTTGACTTAAACATCTCCCCCCTGAAGGTGACACAAAGCCCAGTTTTAAATGTTTTTCTTCAGCAGTCCAGCTCGTGCCCCAAGCGTGGTTTGGCTCAGTGAGCACAAGATCCTTTCACATCCCTCCAGCAAAATCTTCCATCAGGAAGTCGTGAGCCCTGAGAGAACTTTGAGAGAACTTGTTACATTATTAATAAACTGGCTGATTAAAGGACACAGTTCCCTCTGGCTTTTCCTAAACTGGTTTTGTTCATGGTATTTTAATCCAGGCACATTTTGTAATTAAGACATTTTGATTCCATATCTATTAACTGTGATAAGGATCCAAAATCATAATAAAAAATTGAAATTAAAGTGGAGAAAGGCCTGAGGGCAGAAGCCTGAGAGAGAGCCCAGTGTCCTGCAATTGAGTGCTATATTCTATAGAGAATAGAATTCAGGTTAGAAAACACCTCCAAGACCATCAAGTCCAACCTGTGACCAGGTGGCAAGGCCACCACTGAGCCATGTCCCCAAGTGCCACATCCACACTGCTTTTAAACCCCTTCAGGGGTGGGGACTCCTGCACAGCCCTGGGCAGCTGTGCCAGGGCCTGACCACAATGTAAAGATCCAAAGGAAATAAATCAAATTGTGAGAAGCACATGTGCACAGGAATTCTCTGAGCCATTTCTTTACACATTTCTCTGTGTTATGCAGAGATTTGACTGGATTCTGCCTTATTAGACAAAGACAAAAGGTTTAATTGAAGAAAGAGCTTTAATTATGTTCAGCATATGCAGTGGGTGCTGGCAATGCGCCTTGGATGAAAAAAGAAACCCACAGGAGCTGAGCTGACACCAGGCAGGGTTGCTGACTTCCAGCTGCACTGAACTGAGCCCAGTTGTAAACCAAGCCCAGCAGAACTGGATCCCACAAACCCCAACCACTTCGATATGCTCCAACTGGAGCCTAATAAATACATCTCTATTAGGAACCTAAATGCAGCCAGGACATGGGCTCAGATGTTGGCCTAGGGTTTTTAGTAAAGCCTCTGACACAATTTTGGCCAGATTAACGGGGCCTTTCCCAGATGGGGGCTGAGGCAGCACATGCCAGGTGCCAAACTGACATTTGGATGTGGCCTCTTGTTTTGGAGTATTTGTTTTGCATGTCCTTAAACAGAACCAGGATGGTTGTATCATCCCTGGAAGTGTCCAAGGCCAGGTTGGACAGGGCTTGGAGCAACCTGGGATAGTGGAAGGTGTCCCTGCCCATGGCAGGGGCGTTGGAACAAGCTGAGCTTTGGGTGTGTCTTCCCACCCAAATCATTCTGTGATTCTGTGATTCTGTGCTGTTTCTGCTTTAATTGACATCTGATCATGTCATATGCAGAAGAATTTATTCCACAGACTTTAAGGAAGAGCTGTTAAGTTTATCCTTCTTACCATTTGTCACCTGCACTGTGGCAAATCAGAGCAGGCCAACCTGCACCTGCAGGAGATGTTGCTGGTCACAGATTAGACATTTCTGTGCCTGTTTCTCCTTTTAGAGGAGCTGTATTGACTCCAGTGCCGATGTGAAATTTGTATTATGAAATGAATGATGAAGAACTCTCAAGTGGGTCACAGCAGTGGCTCAGAGCTTCGTGTAACCCCATTGAGGGCTGAAGCTGAATTCAGGTGTCACCTTGGCCCTGACACAGGGATAACTTCACCTTCAAGCATTGTGGCTTTCAGATGGATGGTGAGGGCATCTTTCAGGTGGATGGTGAGGGTTTTGTTTCATTCTGACTCACCACTGGCTCAAGAAAAGATTTATTTTTCTCTCCCTGATGTTTAGTGCAATAAGCACCAAAAGAAGCCTCTGCTTTGTAGGTCATCCACCTGTTATTCTGCCTTACAGGTTTTAAAGTGCTTTTTCACTTGTAGCTGTGTGATTTTCCAGCCTTTCATAAAAGATGGGCTCCAGGTCTCTATGAGGGTCATCAGAAATGAGCACTGTGAGCTGGTCTGATTGAACAGCTGGAGCTGGAGCTGGCTTTCACACCCCAAATAAATAAACCAACCCACGGAGGTATGAGTTCAAACCCACCCTACCCTCCAGACTTCTGGAATTTGAAGGACATTTCCAGAATCCTTGTGCTGCTCCTGGATGTTTTGAAGCCTTTCCCAGACAGATGTGTAAAAAAAAGGAAAACATTATAATTTTACATTTCAGATCTATTTATTCAGTATTGTTGTCTCTAATATTGCTGTAAAATCATGTCATGAGCATGTGCCATCCCAAAGCAAGCTCAGAGGAGAAGAATATTCCAAAGCAGAGACACTTCTGAGGACAAAGGAAATATTTTCTTTCCT